>CM060631.1:14769299-14839299 GCA_030578275.1 Meda fulgida
GTGATATGACAGACCAACTTCACCTATTGGGATGATCGGTTTGATATATAGCAAATATCAGGAGATATCTGACCAATAGTGATGTAAAACTGGATCCTTTTACTCACTTGATCTTTCAATCTTGTGCAGCAAAATGGACAAATCTTTATTCAAGTAATTTTATTCATATTTGTATTAGGAAATCATTATAATGCAGTCAAAGATACATTATGAGAAACATAAATGAGTAGTTCACTTCTGTGTAATTATTCTGAGTAAAAGCCCCCCTGAAATGCTCAAAATGTAAATGTTGAAATCAAATAAATTAATATTTACTGTAAAAGTATAGCTCATTATTCTTTTGCATTAGGTAGATATTGTTAACGTTCTGAAATCTTGAGAAGTGTTTACCATATTTATCGTTATTATATAATTGTTATTTGTCCTTACGTACAGTCAAATGTCTGTCAGCTCTTAGAAAACAAGTCTTTACAAAGCCATTTTCAATGATTAACAACTTTTGTTGTTTTTCTGCTCGGCTGAACAAAGTCTAAACACTGGAATTTTCATTCCCAAACAAATAGTAAAATTTGTCCAATCATCTTTCTCTCTCTGGCTGTAACTGTGTCCATATGGTGTAGTTCATTAGGAGGAGTCTGATAATGGCTGCTGGGATGGTTAATGAAGGCCAGTCCTTTAGCTAAAGGCTATGTGCTAACTCTGGAGCCCCATAAATGAGCGTCCCAAGGCGGAAACCTTCCTCACTACAAAGCCCCCTCATAACATACGGGTGAGAGTAACAAGTGCTGTTAATCTTAAAACCGGGAACTAGCCACGGAGCCTCTTTTTGTGGTCTTGCGTCCTTTTTTAAAACCCACAGAGTCTGTAAATCACAAATGAAGAGCACGTCTCCGCAACTTCATACATGTGTTGAAAAATGAGACTTCATCTGAGATCGGAGTTTACAAGATGCTGGTTCATATGTTTCTGTGGCAACAGTAATCATCTAATTACACTAATGAGACAATAACTCTTAATTGAAAGTTTTAATGAAACTCAGAACAGAACAGCGTATAACATGGGAAAATGTACGAGTTCTTCAAGTGCGTTTGATTAAGTACATCTCACAACATAGGAATAAAATGTAAGATGCAGTTTCCGTTTGAAACAGCACAAACACACACATCAAAAGCACTGTGTTTGAATACATATGTGCAATGCGATTTATTTAAATGGATTACAGATTGACTAAGCAAAGCTGGACAGAGTGCATCCAGAAAGCATAAAGATGGCTAGATCGTGCATGATTAAAAACAAAGAACAATGTAAGCCAAAGATGAGGCTGTCAGTCTGTTATTTACAGTGTCATCATCAGAAGCATATCGCTAGGAAGATCCCAGCCCGCTCTGTTAAGAAATAATACATCGCTTTATGTTGCTGGAAAATACGAGATGTTGTGTTGCCAAATTCTGTGAATATAGATCACCCTAATGTGACATTAGCTAAAATGGGTAGGAGTCAGTGAATCAATGAACTCATTCAATGCGTTTTGTTTTTCAGACCATTGAAACTCCTCTTCTCATTGAATACCACAGTGAGAGCAATAGATGGGACGAGCCATGACGGATTTGTATGAATTATGGCTCACAAAAGACATTTACACTGTTATTTTAAAACTACTGGGAAATTGAGTGCATTATTATATAGAGAAGATTCACATTAGCGAGACTAAGAGAATACAAGATACATGAAATCACAATATGATAAACAACTGCAGATTTGGTTTATTAAAATTAAGAGCCAAAAGAGCCAAGGCTTTATGGGCAGGACTCCGAACAGTAGCTCTTCTTATAACGTCCTGTCTTTACTCAATTCTCCTATCTAATAAAGGCATAAAATGCCCAGAAATATTACTAATTATACTAGCATATAATATGGACTCTAAATTTAATGGTTCATAAATTCATCGACTGACCTACAGAGTCCTGGGACTGACAGCTGAAGATGTATGAATGAAGATATCACATGGAATATAATCATCAATTCGTTTGAGCACAAAGTAGAACACGCTTCATACACAACTGTTCAAAAGTTTGGGGTCAGTAATATTTTTTAATGTTTATGAAAGAAAGACTCTTAGGGTCACCAAGGCTGCAGTCATCAAAAATACAGTAAACGTTTTCTGTCTTAATATATTGTAAATAACGTAGAGTATTCATTTCTTTAAAAAACTGCTTTTTTAAACATTTTTAACTGGAACATCATTGATTGTTTTAGGTTTGACTTGGATTCTAGCAATTGATGTTGTGATGTGACAACTAAAGTGTATGTACAAATGCCCGTCCATCAAAAGTCCCTACCACTTTATAAAACACAGTGTTTGATGGGTGGCTCAACAACTGTGCAGGAGAGCCTCCATCACATCTTCCTTTCACAGTCAGTTGACTGGGCATAAGTATTTGTACAGTTTCATTCTGAAAATGCAACACAACTTAAAGCTTTTACTTCAGACAACACGGTCAATACAAAACTCTGCTGTTCCTCATATACTGTAGGTGGCGTGTTTGAGGAACATGTTTTCTGCACATTGGTCTTGTGATGGCTTATTTGTACTGAATGAGCTGCACCACATTATGACTTACTTTTATGGGCTATGAGAGGATAGCTTGAAAAGTTTTGAGAAATAAAACAGAAAATGAGAGAGGAAAAAAACGACACGTATTGAATTAGATTCACAGGCCTCACACTGATTCCATGTGTGTTACGATTGTTTAGTGACGCCAGTGTGTGTGAGTGCGAGATCATGACGGGTCTCTCAGTTTGCTTGTTGTATGTGTGTGAGATGGGGGATATGTGGCCGTGTCACCCTCCTCTGCTGGTGCCAGGATAATTTGGCCCATGTGGGTTTAACCCCAGAGGCTCTATGATAAAACCTGTCACCATGACAACGCCCCTCTTTCAAAATCTGGAACATGTTAACAGGTCACGGAGCCAAACAACCCTCTTTTCATTTGTGTTCCACAGAAGAAAGTCACACAGGTTTGGAAAGACATGAGGGTGAGTAAATGATGGCATTTTATGCAAACTATCCCTTTAATGATTGTTTACAAACAGGTTTGTCAAACACACTAGCTCTCCTTCTGCCCCACATTATTCAGACAAACTAGTCAATGCTAACGCTAACCATGCTAATCAGTGTCTATGCTAAGCACAGCAACAAATGACAAAAAACTTAAATGATTATTAGAAATAACTGAAATGTATGTTGAAGTTCTAAAATTACTAAAACTGAAATAAAAATAAATTACAATAAATGAATATATAATATAATATAATATATTAAAAAACAAAAAACTAATAAAGAAAACTAATAAAAATGACTAAACAAATAAAATTAATCAAAAAAATGTAATAAAGTATATAATAGTAAATACTAATACTGAAAGAACATTGGAAAATACAAGGTAAAGTATGTGCTCTTCATCTGTATATTTGCAATCCTGTAAAAAAAAAGAAAAAAAGACACTTCACTTTTAAGGCTATTTCTGTATGAGGCGTTTACTTTGTCTCACAATTATTTTGCTCCCTTTACATTCTACTTGCTGCCACAGAATTTCTCTACAAGCTCTCCCACGATCCGCCGACATGACAGGCTAGTTTGACATATAATAACACAGATCTCTGAGTATCCAGCCAACTGCCTACACACACTGACCAATACCATTTTAAAACCGCAGGTAATATACTTCCTATTCAGTTGTGATGCTCTGATTTATAGTTTATGAGCAACACAATCTTTTGACCTGCAGTAGTAAACACAGTCATAAACCTCTCTGCCCTGCCTCCGCTCTCAGTGAGCTGGCACTGTTCGAGCCCAAGCATTTGCCCGCGTTGCATCAAATTACTGACAAATTACATTTCAATTTGCCTTGGCTTTAACAAGCACTGCAATTCAAACAAACAGAAAAGGAGGGGAGTAAACTGTCTAATAAAGATGCAGGTGTGTGTGTGTAATACACAATGTAAAATGAATTCTCAGAAAAGAAAGAAATAATGTAAATAATACAGTAAATAATAATGATGTATATAATAATGAAAATGGGTTTAAACCATGTAATTTAGGCTACTTATCAGATTATATTCAGTTCATTATAATTAACCACACAAAAATCTATATTTAATGCAACAGTGGACATGTTGAATCCAATTAGCTATGTGCAAGATGAAATGAACTCTGCAAATAGATTCACAAAGACAGTAAGTCCACCCTCTCTGCAAAGCTGACTATTGTTACAGCAGCTCAAATTCATTATTTAAAATTTTTTAATCCAGTCAACTGAACTTTAGATACAACAAGACATTTTTTGTAGTTTTTCTTCACATGTTATCTCTATCCTAGATCCCAAATATTTACAGCCGAAATAACCTTAACAGCTGCATGCATCTTTTTGGGATAGTGATACAATACACTCAATTAATCTTCAGTACCTTGATTTTTTGTTCTTTTGTATTTCAATAAAAGAGTAATGGTAATAGGGATGATGCAGGAATGAATCGGACTTGAGCGTAATGAGCAGTTCACCCTGAGGGCTTTGAGGAAATGGGAACCTGATGGCGTGACAAAGAGAGATGGTGAAGTAGAGGAATTTATAAATGTTATTAAAATCACCTTAGAGTTCACAAATTACAGCCATTACAACAAGTAAAAATAGTAAACAACATAACACCACCAATGAAAATATAATCCAAAATACAAAATGTATATACCTGCAAATGAGATGCAGTCAGGATGTTGTGTTAGGAGTGTGTGTACGAGAGTGTTGTGAAGGGTCAGGGTGTGTTTTGTAACCGTTGTAATTGCACCCCAGGCTTAGATATTTGTGATGGCTGGAGACGGGTTGTCATGGTGAATAGTAAATAGATGGAGCGCGTGTTTAGACTGAACCTCAAACTTTGTCCCAATGTGTTTACACCCTCCCTTCACACGCTCACTTCATCATTCCACTTTTTCTCTTGACCCCTTGTTTTGTTTCTCGGACTCTCATTAACAATGTTCAAAATCAACCTGACAGAGAAACGGAGAAGAAAGAGGTAGGAAGGAAAGAGAAAGGAGAGAGAGAGAGAGAAAAAAAGAAGAAAATCACACAATGCAAAAAATCTAGCTTATGACTGTGCAAGCAAAGTTGAACTTAAGGTATGTGTGTTTTCTCTTAAGTGAACATACATGTTGATATCAGCAGGGAGACGTATACAGTATGTGTCATTAATGGCACATCAATGAATACATCTGTAGAACAGACACATTCCAGAGGGTCCGTGGGGCCAGTAGGAAAGCAGAGAGAGAGAGAGAGAGAGAGAGAGAGAGAGAGAGAGAGAGAGAGAGAGAGAGAGAGAGAGAGAGAGAGAGAGAGAGAGAGAGAGAGAGAGATGGTTTCCTTCCTCTGGATGGATGGATGATTAAAATATACCCGGCAATAAATTATTTTCTTAATCTGTATATTGTTACTGAAAAATGAAAGAAAAAAACACTGTGCAAACCTAAATTCAAATGATAATTTCTTGTTTTCAGCACAAAGCTAACAAAGCGAGGTTAAAGCTTAAAGTAAGAAAAAAAAAACATTTGTGTTCAGATATTAAGAAAACTAGACCTACATATATTTAAAATATATTCTCTGAAAACAAGTCTTAATATCTTAGGTTTAATTTATTTGATAAAAAATACATATACACGTATCATAAATGTGTGTATGTGTGAGTGTGTGTGTGTGTGAGTGTGTGCTGCATCAGCAGGTGTCTCATACAGGACCTGAAGTCTAAGTAAGCTGACAGCGCTGCTAAATATCTGGCTATTAAAGGGCAAACTGATATGCTGTCTTACCCTTTTCTCACCGCTCTAAAATCCTCCTTCCTCTACCCTACTCGTTCATGTTATTGCGCTGAGGGATTCAAGCTCTCACTGCAAGCAAGTACGTGACAAAAAAAATCTACACAAGCAAATGAACACAAACCCAATTTTATGTGTTGAAAAATGCATGAAAATGCCATTCATAATGCAATGCAAGTACATACTACATTCTCAGCGTTGCCACAAATCTTTTTCTAGTCTGTTTTCTCTTTTAGGTAAACTTCTGTCATGGTGGCTGTACGAGAAATGAAGTTTACGGCGCAAGTTAGTTAAGTTAGCTAGACTGTTAACAGGTTTATAGTTTGCTACCTAAATGATAACACATCTGGTTTAACTGGACAGACATTTGAAGGAAACTATCTTTCCCTTGAGTACTGAGGTTTGTTACTGTCACTGTAATGCAAGAAAGCACATAATGTATTGTATGTCTATAATGTAAGCATGTACCACACACTTGCACAGCATTGGCAAAACATATATGTCAATGTACTACTGTAGAGTATGTTTCATTCATTCATCATTCAAATCAAACTGCAGATATTACAGATATTACAAACTGCAGATATTATCAATCGAGTTTGTGTGACAAGACTCTTACGTTTGTGTCAGCCACCATTGGGTTTCCCAGGTCACACACCACCACTCTGGTATCATTCTCTGTCCTGTGCTCGCAGTTCAGCCGCTGAAGATCCTGAGAGAGAAAGAAAAATGTCTTCATTATTTAATTAATAATAATAGCTGCTGAGTTGAACTAAGTACTGAATATCTAAGGAACACAAACAGAAGCATTATGCTCATTCAAAGGGACACATGCCCCTTTAGAACCCCTATTTTAAACATTAAAAAAGTAAAACATTTAAACATCCTTAAAAAGGATTTGTTCTACCCACATACAAATCATTCCAATAGACTAACACGTCTTACACTTATACATACTGTATGCTACTTCTAAACTGTTAGAATAAAAATAAGGAAAAAAGTAATTAAAATAATATAACTAAAATAAAGGAAATAAAATAGGTGCATGACATCATTGAAAACAAAACCAGGCAATAATAAAC
Organism: Meda fulgida; assembly: GCA_030578275.1. Taxonomy (NCBI): domain Eukaryota; kingdom Metazoa; phylum Chordata; class Actinopteri; order Cypriniformes; family Leuciscidae; genus Meda; species Meda fulgida. The sequence continues at coordinate 14,776,245 of CM060631.1, forward strand.
CCGGTCAATAACTAGCATTATCCAGTGAAAACATGTCTCAGGAGGGTCAAGGGAGGGACTGAGGAAAGAAAACGAGGGACAGAGAGTACATGATGAATTCCCTGATAGTAATCACATCATACATCACTGAGGCCCTACCCCTGTCATCCCATCAACCCCCTACATCAGTCTCCCTTTTCCTCCATCTCCCTCCTCTGGTAACCACTTCCTCTCACCAAAACAGAGTCAAACCGTAACCAGTTGGTTCCCAGAAGAGTGGCTAATGGAGTCGTGCAAATTGCATTAAGAGCCACTCTCAAACACGCGCTGCAATTACCAGTTATACACTGCATCTGTTAAACTCATAACTGATAGACAGAGAGCAATCAGATCTTCTGCGGCTAGTGCCACAGAGCGCCAGTGTCTCATGGTGGAAGAAGCAGACATGCATGAACGGGATGATGGAATGACAGCAGAATATATGAATGAAGATAAGTAGGACTGTATTAACTGAAATAAACAGTATGTTAGATCTCGGCAATGCATTACAGAGCACACCTAGGCATGAGGCATTAGACTATGTTTAATAAGAAACCTTACCATAATTAGATCAACATTCACTGCATTCATGCCTCATTACTACATCAAAGACATTGCAGCACTCATGCTTGTATTTTTAACTCTGTGTCAGAATGGATTACAGATTTAGCATTTCACCATGATGGATTTAAAGCCATTTAGTAAATCTGATATTTCACAAGACCCGAATTCACGTTACACTGTGTCATAACCAGGTGCGATAAAACATTAAGAAATACAAGCTATCCATGCAAATGTCATCTTCTTCATTTATATAGCGCCTTTAACAATGTAGATTGCTTCAAAGCAGCTTTACAGAGGTAAACATATAATTTAAGGTAAAAGTAAAGGCTTTTGTCTTAAAGGGATATATCACCCAAAAATTTGTCATCATTTACTCACCCTTAAGTTGTTCCAAACCTATATGAATTTCTTTCTTCTGCTAAACACAGAAGAAGATATTTTGAAGAATGTGGGTAAACAAACATTTGACGGAAGCCCCTGACTTCCATAGCATAGGGATTTTAGGGATGTCCCGATCAAGTTTTTTTGTGCCCTTGATTCCAATGTTAAGTATATTAAGAAAATTAAGTATTTGCCAATACCGGGTCACATTCCGATACTTGTATTTTCCTAGTGCTTGGTGCACACTTCAAGAACATTAAAGTTGTTCAAATCAATCCAATGTACACAGCTCACAGTGAAGCTCACAGTGTCAGAATGACAATCTGTCAGTCAAGTCTGAAGAAAGACGCAACCCATAGCAATGCGTTATTGGAACGATGCCTCAGTCTGACAGCAGACAAAAGTAAAATGTGCATCAAATGTGCTTAACACAGAAGCTTGAATGTACGTCAAGAACAGACGTCATTGTTTCTCAAAAAAATAGCAAAGTTTGACAAGACAAACACTGAATTTTGACTTGACAGTCCTTGTTTGAAAGTTAAAAAAAGAAGTTTAAAAAGCCGTGAAGTTTGAAGGCTTGTCGGCATTATGGACAGAACGATAGAACAATAGAAATACAGAATGACAGATAGGATGAAAGATAGATAAACGGCAGATAGAAATACTGAAGCAGAACGATAGAAGGATAGAAAGGCCGACAGACAGACAGACAGACAGACAGACAGACAGACAGACAGATAGATAGATAGATAGATAGATAGATAGATAGATAGATAGATAGATAGATAGATAGATAGATAGATAGAATAAACTCACGCATGAGCAGTTTTCTGGAAAAAGAGGATATAGTGAGTGAGTCATAATCTAAACACAGCAGTTAAGGAGAATGAGACTAAAAACAAACCTTCAATGAAGGTTTGAAAGACACCTTGAAATACATCATACAAAAGGACTTTCACTAATTTAAGTATTCATTATCTTCTACATCCAATAGGCTATCCAAGACTCACATAAGCACATACACAGCGCTATCTCGTAGGCATATGTACAAAAATGAGTGGGTAATGTTGTTTACCTCACGTCTGCGCTCCACACCAATATAGTCCGCCTCTGGTGGGATGGTCACATGAAGCTCCGCCTCGTACGCCCCCTCGCCCTTATTGGCAGCGTTGATGGTTAACATAAGCAAGTTGTCATCCCCGATTATAAGTTCTGTTCGGTCCCTGTAAAAAAAGAAAAAGAAAAAAAAAAGAAATCTGCATTTAAAATCACTTTTTAATGTTAACACATTTGGTGTCTATATATATATATATTAGGGCTGACTTCTAATAGTCGAGGATTCGAGGATTCGATGAGGTCTGATTCGACTATGAACCTCATAGTCGAATAGTAGGGAAGTGTTATGCAACCAATGAGCAGCAGCACACTACAGGCCGGACCACATTTGTTAGCATTTACGGATTTATTGGCTCACAATGGCTTCTAAAAAATCATCAAAAGTGTGGGAGTATTTCGAGAAGGTTAGAGATGACCCAAAGAAATTTAAGTGTAAGTTGTGTCAGCAGCTTCTTTCATGAGATGAGATGGCATTCTCAGGGGCCCTCGCTCGCTTTCCCTCTATTCCGTTCACGCGCTACGCGGTTTCTCCATCTCGCATGTGCGCTCGCTCTAGATTGCGGGAGATTTTAACTCATTTTAACTACTCGATCGCGAGTGGCTCAACAGGTAAATCTATAGATAGACTCATCTTTCAGGCATTTGACCGACCGGATTGACATTTCAGAGTGAGAAATCGGGGGTGTGGCGTGTAAGCGTGTGAAATTAATCAAATCCGGGTGTCTCACGGCCAATGCGTGAGAGCTGGCAGCTCTGATTTTGTTCATCTGGCTTTAAATGAATAAAAGGTATTTGTTACACACCATGTTTTTCTTTTAGTTTTTTTTTTAGCTCTTGTTTGAAATGGAAAAAATCTAGCTGCTATCTAAAAAAAAAAAAAGGTTCGACTATCAGTCGACTACGGCAAAATCTAACGAATCAGATTCGACTATGAAAATCCTTAGTCGAAAACAGCCCTAATATATATATATATATATATATATATATATATATATATATATATATATATATTTATATATATATATATATATTTATATTTATATATTTAAAAAAAAAATCAAGGAACGACATGCTATTAAAACAAACAAAGGATGCTGTGGCGAACAGGACGGCCGAGGGACGTGAGAGAACGGCGCGAGGCCGGTGGTGCGATTGCTAATGAGCAACACCTGTGAAGCACACCGGTCTCGCATCTCTCACGGAGGAGCGGAAGCATAAAGGAGGAGCGACGACGTTGATGATCGAGAGAGGAACAGGCCTGTGTTTTAGTTGTGTTTTGTTTTTGTATTTTACTTTAGTTATATTTATTTTCGGTAGCCAGCAGTCGTCCGCGAGGGGCTGCTGGCGGTATTTTTGTTTGTTTGTTTTATTTAAAATAAATTATATTTTGATTCTTCGCCGGTTCCCGCCTCCTTCTTCCCTGAACATTGCTACACTGGTGCCGAAACCCGGGAAGAGGGAGGAACGCGCTGTCAGAGAGTCCTCGCCGGTGTGGGGAATCCGCGGTGCCATCGAGCATGGTGCGCGAGTCGCCGCCGCTCGCCGTGGGCCGGAGCCTGCTGCCATCCGCCGAGCGAGGGGAGGAGCAGGGAGCGGGGGACTCGCGGCCACGGACGCTCGAGGCGGGGCGCTGGAGTGAGTTGCCGGTGGGACGGTCGAGCTCGCTGCCGGCCGCCTGGGTATTGGAGGGGCGGCTGCCATCCGGGAGGGAGAGGAGGAGTCGCCGCCGCTCGCCGTGGGCCGGAGCCTGCTGCCGTCCACCAGTGAAGGGGAGGAGCAGGGAGTGGGGGACTCCTGCCGTCTGCCCAAGGCACCCGAGGAGCCGTCGCCGTCCACCGGGCGGCGGAGGAGCGTCGAGCCGTCCACCGAGGGCTGACCAGCGTCACCGCCAGGCACCGCGGAGGAGATCGCCTAGCTGGTGGGGGACCAGATGGCAGCGCGTTGTGGGAACCGGACCAATTTTTTTTTTTCCTCTCTCCCCTCTCTCGATCTGTCGCTCCTCATGCTTCCGTCTCTGTTTCCCTCGGTTTGTCTGTCCATACTCCCCAGGGATCGCCGCCGCCGGGGGGGGAGTAGGCACAGGCTCGTGGGTACCCCCCGGCCTGTGAGGGGCGATGGGGGTATGTGGCGAACAGGACGGCCGAGGGACGTGAGAGAACGGCGCGAGGCCGGTGGTGCGATTGCTAATGAGCAACACCTGTGAAGCACACCGGTCTCGCATCTCTCACGGAGGAGCGGAAGCATAAAGGAGGAGCGACGACGTTGATGATCGAGAGAGGAACAGGCCTGTGTTTTAGTTGTGTTTTGTTTTTGTATTTTACTTTAGTTATATTTATTTTCGGTAGCCAGCAGTCGTCCGCGAGGGGCTGCTGGCGGTATTTTTGTTTGTTTGTTTTATTTAAAATAAATTATATTTTGATTCTTCGCCGGTTCCCGCCTCCTTCTTCCCTGAACATTGCTACACTGGTGCCGAAACCCGGGAAGAGGGAGGAACGCGCTGTCAGAGAGTCCTCGCCGGTGTGGGGAATCCGCGGTGCCATCGAGCATGGTGCGCGAGTCGCCGCCGCTCGCCGTGGGCCGGAGCCTGCTGCCATCCGCCGAGCGAGGGGAGGAGCAGGGAGCGGGGGACTCGCGGCCACGGACGCTCGAGGCGGGGCGCTGGAGTGAGTTGCCGGTGGGACGGTCGAGCTCGCTGCCGGCCGCCTGGGTATTGGAGGGGCGGCTGCCATCCGGGAGGGAGAGGAGGAGTCGCCGCCGCTCGCCGTGGGCCGGAGCCTGCTGCCGTCCACCAGTGAAGGGGAGGAGCAGGGAGTGGGGGACTCCTGCCGTCTGCCCAAGGCACCCGAGGAGCCGTCGCCGTCCACCGGGCGGCGGAGGAGCGTCGAGCCGTCCACCGAGGGCTGACCAGCGTCACCGCCAGGCACCGCGGAGGAGATCGCCTAGCTGGTGGGGGACCAGATGGCAGCGCGTTGTGGGAACCGGACCAATTTTTTTTTTTCCTCTCTCCCCTCTCTCGATCTGTCGCTCCTCATGCTTCCGTCTCTGTTTCCCTCGGTTTGTCTGTCCATACTCCCCAGGGATCGCCGCCGCCGGGGGGGGAGTAGGCACAGGCTCGTGGGTACCCCCCGGCCTGTGAGGGGCGATGGGGGTATGTGGCGAACAGGACGGCCGAGGGACGTGAGAGAACGGCGCGAGGCCGGTGGTGCGATTGCTAATGAGCAACACCTGTGAAGCACACCGGTCTCGCATCTCTCACGGAGGAGCGGAAGCATAAAGGAGGAGCGACGACGTTGATGATCGAGAGAGGAACAGGCCTGTGTTTTAGTTGTGTTTTGTTTTTGTATTTTACTTTAGTTATATTTATTTTCGGTAGCCAGCAGTCGTCCGCGAGGGGCTGCTGGCGGTATTTTTGTTTGTTTGTTTTATTTAAAATAAATTATATTTTGATTCTTCGCCGGTTCCCGCCTCCTTCTTCCCTGAACATTGCTACAGATGCATAATACAACACGGCACATAAATTATAACAAATATACAAAAAGTTGTTCAATGGCACACACATATATGGATCAGACCCACGGACTCACATTTTAGCAGAAAGTTTGAGATCTGGGATGCACATGTTGTCTTCCCCACAGTCCAACAGGATGTTTGCCTAAAGGAAACGAGAGAGAAAATATCTTCTCTTTCCGTCTTTGGGTTTGTTTGTTCACTGAATTTAACTTATGTCTTATTTTTTTCTCTAATTAACTCTTTACTGTTTAAATCAGACAACAAGATGTTGTCATGTTTTGAACCCTCTATTAAACCCTGCATGTCATGGCATCATCATGTAACTTAAAATGATGCACACATGCAATCTCCAAGTAAACACTTCTGTTGCATGCAAACCTGCTCATGGTGGAAGGTCTTGCTATAGTGGTCTAAAATGGGCCGCAGCTGTATGCCAGGCGGAGGGGAATTCTGGTCCAGACTGTAGTTCAGTGCCACGCTGATAGGACTCAGTTTATCCCTGAACTCTCCCTCATCCTACACACAAACAGAGAAGGATCAGACAAAAAACAGAGTGGTGGATTGCACGTCTCACTTTACACTTTCTTCTCTTTTGATTATCTTCGTCCTTTGACATCAATCTGTTTGACTGAATCACAGCTGTTGTATGAGCATGCTTGCCTCAGAGAGCCAAGGGCAATAAATACAGTTATTTAATAAGTTATGAGGATTTGAGAAAACAAGGAAGTATGTTTATGTTTCTGAACAGAAATGCACAATGATTTGTGAAGAAAAAGCAAAAGCAGCTAGGCTGTGAGGAAAGTATGTGAGCCTGCTGCATCAAAACACACATTATTTACACGAATCCAAACTAATTGTTACAGACATAAATATGCAACAGATATTCAAACTAAAGTAGTAAAAAAACAAAACAAAAAAACATGACCTTAATGAATAATAAAGTGTACTGCAAAAAATAATATAATATAAAATAATAATGTAATATAGGTACTTTTTATTTATTAATCATTTATCAGTGTATAAATTTTAAAATGTATAAAAACTAAAACATTTTACTTATTAAACATAACGATTTCTTAATAATGTAATATATAATACATACTTTGTATTTAATATATATATATATATATATATATATATATATATAATATACAGCATACATACAGTATATACTGTATATATATATATATATATACACACACATACACACACACATACAAATATATATATATATAAATAAAATAATAATAATCATTTTTCAGTGTATATATTTTTAAATGTATAATAATAATAATTATCATTTTATTTTCATATGTTGTTGAATGTTTGTGCTTTAGATCTGCCATGTATCACATAGGTCAATGTTGCCTGATATTTTAACATCATTTAAATAGAGCTGGCTAATAAAAGTATTTCCCATGGCCTGTGTTGTCATATAAACACCCAGAAACACTTAAGATTGCATTCAATTATTGTGTCACCTCAGCCCAACAGAATATTTGGTCTTATTTTTGCGACACACTCTCACGGAGGGGTTCTCACATCGTTTCTCACAGCGTCCAGATGAGCCGTGTTGTACTAGAAGCTTGGTTTGGCTCACAAAAACTTTCCCATGGGTTAATTTGTAGTGAAGATAAAATAAGAATTTTTCTCAAGGAATGGGGCCAGTTCAGCAATGCTCTGTGATGCATGTGGCCTATAAGGCTTACCCGCAGGTAAACAGAGTAGTTGTGGCAATGTTGGCGGTCCCCTTGACCCAGAACCAACTGCTGGGTTCTCTGGTGCTGGTGAGAGTCCATGAACAAGATTCGCTTAACTGCTCCACGCTGCTTCAGCCAATCCAACTGCAGGTTCATTGTCAGAGCTGAAAGAGAGAGAAAGACAGGCAAGCTATTGTTCGTTCCACCTTTACAGAGTCTAATTCAGGCAATTTCTGCTCGGACCAAACAGGTTTTGGACCATAAAAATTGCACGTTCTTAAGGTTAATGACTAGGGCTTCTGAACAACAATCAAACAGTGCTTCCAACAAACGTGCACCTCACACACACCAGCCGGTGTTACTCTCACAGGCACAGGAACGCACACAGCCACACCTGTTCTTTGTCATCTCCAAAACCATATGAACTGAGTTTTAACAGGCCTGCGTTCAGAAGTGCTGGGAAAGAGGCTTTTATTGCCTGTTGGTTTAACTGAGTTTGGCACCTTCTCCATTTTGGCCATTACTGAATGCACTTACATACAGATGTTCAACAAGAGCGGAGACACACAAACTCACACTGAGCACAACACATATAAGTGAAAACTATAAAATGTCTCCATCTTAGCAAGTGTCAAGAGAAAATGTACACTCCATGACAAAATCATTTGTTTGCCTGTGCAACATAAGAGTTTTGGAAGTCTCTATGGAGAAAATGACTTAACCATAAATTTGACTATAAACAATATTCAAAATATACTATAAGCTCTAAATGAAGAGGTCATTTATTTTATTTTATTATTTTATTTATTTTAATATGTTCCTTGAGGTTCACTAATAATGTTAAGTTTGTGCACAAAAAAAGAAAAAAAAAGAATATATATATATATATATATATATATATATATATATATATATATATATATATATATATATATAGAATTATGCTAAAAATTTCCACCTTCATTCTGTTCCCCTATCTAAAATGATCTGTTTTTAAGGGGTGGCTCCTTTAAGGCTTGTAAGTAAATGGCCACTGTTATGATTGGCTAACGGCATTGCATAGGAAACAGTATCAACGCCCCAAGCGCATGGAGTAGCCTATGTTAGAAACAGAACGCGCATCTGTATACTGTATCCAGTGTAGACGGCGTCAGTGATTATAAAGGATTCTATTTTCTTTTGACGCAACGCTCGCATCTAGTGTAGGCAAGTGTCAAATATTGTTGTGTAAACTGTAATATATTTTTTAAGGATTCTTTGAAGAATGGAAAGTTCAAAAGAACAGCATTTATTTGAAAAATATATAGATTTGCGTAATCATGTAAGTGTTTACTGTTACCTTTGATCAATTTAATACATATTTGCTGAATAAAAGTATTGATTTCTTCTAAAAAAGAAAAACTTCCTGACCCCAAACTTTTTAACTATAGTATAGATCTGAATAATTTGTTATAAATGTCTTAACAAGTCATTTTAATATAGTTTTATACAAAAAATAAATTACTGATCATTAATAGTTTTATATTTTATAGTCAAGGCTGATGTGTATGTCATTTGCAATGGTTTGTGATGTGAAGTTGACCTTGTAACATGTACTTTTTATTATTATTAAGTTTTCTGCTTTGAATCAAAATATGTCATTCGTATAGAGCTGTTTGGTTTGGTTTAAGAGCAAGGCATTTTTATTTTTTGAAAAGCTTACGGAGAAAATGAATGGGGAAAAATCTTTCCAGAACCAGGTTAAATGCAGACAGATTTTCACTGTTTTGAGGAAGCTGCATGTATGATTAGGAGAAACACATACAGAATGCATTTCCTCAAGACATTTGTTGATAAGACTACATCAGTTTACTGAAACTAAATGCCTTTAATTAAAAGTAAAAAAAAAAAATGCACTTACCTACATAATCAGGAATACCAATCCCAGAGATCTTTGCACACATATTAACTGACAGACTGCGAGAAGAGAGAGAGAGAGAGAGAGAGAGAGAGAGAGAGAGAGGGAGAGAGAGAGAGGGAGAGAGAAAGAGAGAGAGAGAGAGAGAGAGAGAGGGAGAGAGAGAGAGAGAGAGACATTCAGTACAGAAGAACTTAGCCAAAAATGACAACATTAAAGTGACGTTAACAAAAGAGAGGAAGAGGATTGTTAATAAGGGTGGAGTGTTTGTATGTGAAGCTAAATGGAATGTGGGATGCTGAGGGACCTTATGCTCCTCAATATTTAATAACTTAATTGAATTTGCCTCTTTCTGCCTCTTCCGTCTGTACTTTCCTCACTTCATCTCTCTATACCTCCCTCACTCTAATAAACCGGTAATAGAAGCCGACAATTACAGCGGCCCAAGAATGACTTCCTGTTCCTATCAGAAAATAATGGGACAAAAACTTTTTTCACTCTTCAAGATCTCATACAATCTCTCTCTCTCTCTCTCTCTTTCTCACACACACACACACACACACACACACACACACACACACACACACACACACACACACACACACACACACACACACACACACACACACACACACACACACACACACACACACACACACACACACACACACACACACACACACACACACACTTTACTGGAATCTTAAGATGGCAGTTCTGTTGCTACAGGGTCTTGTATCAATTTAAAACAAATACAACCAGGACTGAAACATGGCACTCCATCACATGCATCTCATACGCACACAAGCTGTAAGGTGAGAGCACAGAAAAAAAACACTTATTCCAACATGCTCACACCTCTCCAGCTGGTGCTCAATAACTGTATTTCCGTCATGTTGAACGTGTAATGATATCTGTGCTCAAGGACTCACAACTGCAGTCTTAATAGCCCAACGGGCCAATCCGATGCATAGCATTGCATACAACCCAAATATGTCTAATCAGAAACACCCCATTAGGCCCTCTAAACACACTTAGACAGCATTGAGCGTGTCTGAGTTTAAATTAACAATAAACAGCTGGATGCTGTGCCTCATGAACAACACAAAATACCCATGAGGCCATGCCTGATGGAATCCAACATTGTGTTCTAACCATGCAAACCCTGCCATGACCCCTCCAGGTAGTGGTGCATTTTAAAATACACTGCAGAAGTCATGTGTATGCTGTACAGTGAGAGAGAAAGGGGAGAGAGTATGCATATTTAGGGGAGGAAGTGGCCCCGCTAATTTATTGATGCCTTGTTAGTTCTCCTCCCTCGTGACAAGGGTAAACGCATAATCATGCAGGCCTACAACCCGTGCAAACACGGCAGTGCCCGGAGGTTGACCCCTCATGACCCCTGCTCTGACCCCACTGGAACTTTTCCAGCCCGGCAACCCATCTGTAATTACTGCTCACTCCTCAGAGTATTAATGGCAGTCGTGTGTGTGTGTGTGTGTGGTTTGACTATTTACTTATCATCTAACACACTTTTACACTCTGCATGTCAATAGGCTGTTTTATTGGTAAACCTTTATTTATAAAGCATTACTGCCTTCAAATAAATTTAACTCACATCAAAAATATAATGTATAGTTAACAAAATTCTGAATTATCATATATATCATTATATAATACTATTATTTTTATATTATATTATATTATATAAAAATATAATTGAAACAATATTACATTTAAATGATTAAATTAGAAAAATTCAAACCATTTCACTAGCTTTTTATTGATAATGTACTGATGGGTCCAAAAACTAGTGTATTACTTCTATTTTGCATTTTTTTCATTTCATACAATTGGTTTCATTGCTGCGGGAAGAATACACATATAGAAGAATATAAAACAAAATTAAACAAATTAAACTCTAAAGACAACCTTTCTCAACCTTAAACATGCTGGTGTTTTTTTATTTATTTATCTTTTTATGCTCTCTTCTTGTTCTGTTTCTCACTGTGTTCATCTGTGGGTCTCGCTGTTTCTCTCTGTCTCTCTCTGTTTCCAACCAGTTTGTACATTTATTTAGCTAAGCTACTCTTTTGTTATTGCAGAATTCCACACTTTAGTTCTTTCGTTTGTCTCTCCAAAACCTCCGGTCCTTTCTTCCCAACGCCAACCCTAACACAAAGACACATGCAGCCCAAGCAGCCAAATAGATCTGGTATGTTTACCATCACAGAGCCCAAAAACTGCTTGTGGGACACAATGTCCATCCACATACGGGGTAAGAATGCAGGGCTGTGTGTATGTTTGTGTGGTTTGTAAGAATGTATTGAGACTTCCAGAAACACTTAGTTTTACCACAGAGCAGAAAAAAAAGATGCTGTAATGTGGTATAGACCACATGGATTTAAAACCTCCCAGTCAGCCATAGTTCTTTGGCCCTGACTGCTTTGGTTTACCCTTTACCAGGACTAAAGATCAACATATCTGTCCCATCAACTGAACACTTCATCTAGATGAGATAAATCAAAACATGAACTTTCAAATGTTCTTTTAATGAGCATAGTACATAGGAGTCATTCTTTGTATAGCAGTGGATAAATAGTTAGCTGACACTTACCAGGTTACCATGTCATCAGAATTGGGCATGCGGCAGGACTTGTCCTCAGGGTTGAGAATTTTGGGCATTAAAATCAGCTGAGCGTTCACGGTGACCACTGGCCTTGCCCTAGCATTGTTGGGAGACAATAGAGTGGGAATAATATCACAAAAATAAATAAAAAAGATCGATATTATTTTATTGTGGCAATGAATTTGAATTGGAAGCTGAATTCAGAGCTGCACCTGTATACACATTAAGAACTCACTAAAGTGGTTTGTTTTTAACGAAGGAAATGGCAAGACTTAAAGTCGATGTGAATTTCAGTTGGTAACACATTTTACTTCTGTAATGAGACATATTTCAAGAGAGAATGAGAGATATTCAATGAAAAAGATTCGGTATCCTATTTTATCCATCTTGAAATGATTGGATTGTAAAACGTGATAATTTTTTATGTGAATATGAGTTTCTCCAAACAAAATATATACAGTAGCTCTTAGACTGTTCACTACATCCAAAAGCTCACGTGGCCTAAATTGTATCACCAGAAAAGGAAAGTTGTTTCAATGGAAGAGCATTTTTATTTGTTCCTCTTTTTATGTAGAATAACATGTACCTATGAATCGTTTACAATTTTCTAGCTTTTGCCATTTTGCTAACTTCCACAACACAAAAAAATCTCTCTCTCTCTTTCAGCAAACCTGAATATTCAAAATGACTAACAAGAAGAAAGCATTGCTGATTAGCTAAAAAAGCTAATTGAAGTTATTTATCAGGACATCTATTTCATATTTCAGATATGCCTATGTCAGATAGAATGAGCATTCAGTGTAAGACACTATTAAATAAAGAATCACTTAAAGAACATTTAACCAACAGAAACTAAACATTCAGAGTCTTATTCTAATAAAACATCAGACAGGCTGAGTAGATGAGAACTTAACATGAGGCCAGTCTCTGCTCTGCTCCAGTCTCACATTCAGTCTGTTGAGACTAGCACTCAAACTGGATTAACAGTGGAAATGTTAGCTTACACAAATACACCAGAGCCCACTACAGCTAATCGCTTTAACACTGACACCGCTTGTGTGTGTGTGTGAGTGTGTGTGATGGGACATGTTAATGTGTCTGTGTGTTTTTGGTGGCTTTGAGGCAGGAAAAAGGGACTATTTTGAAACATTTCTGAGGGAAACCTGAGCTAAAACACCCAATCGAAGTCTTGACTACTCAGACTAGACATGCCACAAGTCTATAGATAATGTTCGCTGACTGCACTCCTGTCAACTACAGCTGAAGAATTCTTCATGAATGCATTATGAAGCCAGACATTTCAATACAGTCTGTTATGCAATTTTTAAAATATGTTACTATCGTATCATGGAACAGAGAAAAACAACCTCATATGTATCAGGTTTCTTTCCAGCTAAACCTCAACACAGGTGTTTTCTGTGCCGTTCACTCTAATTGAGAAAACATGTGAGTGTAGTGAAAGCTGTAAGTAAGTTTAGGTCAGAATATGTGTATGTTGCTACAAACTGGTAATATATATACATATATATATATATACACACACACACACTGTATATATTATGGGTGCAGGATAAAATCGATTCACAAATTTAAAAAATACATTTTCTAAAGTGTTACACTTCTTTAACTTCGCAGTAGTACTAAGAGTTACTTAAAGTTATTGACGTTAATCACAATAAGCCGCGAACATGGACTCGCACTGATGGACACACAGCCAAAGTGCACACACAGATTTATATAGAATTCACAGTGAAGACTATACAGTCTTCTATTTTTACATTTGATTATTCAAGTTCGGTAGTATTTCTTACTACATGTTAAATAAACCTATGCTACTTTACCTTAAAAACAAAGTTTATTTAATTTGTATATTTTTTTCTTTTGTATTTGTCCTATTGTTTGTAATTTGCTTCATTGTTCTTATTTTTATAATCAAAAATAAAATAAAATTGCCTGTCTTGCTTTATTAAAGAAAACTGTGTGTTATGATTGTAGTCAGCTTAAAGGGCATTTGTTTTATAATATTGCGTTGAATAAAATGGGAAGAAAAACTAAAGAAATTTCAAGGTTCACATTTAAATAAAGTCAAATACAGTCAAATAAGAAAAGTAATAAAAATCAGTACACTTACAATCAAATCTATGCACATATTAAATCAAAATTTGATATATATATATATATATATATATATATATATATGTATTATACATGCATACAAATTATTATATATATTTTCACACTATATACATCAATAAGATTAAACTAATATCTCAAATATATTTTACAAATATATAAAAATGAATGACCTATTTATTAGCTTTGACGCTGAAAATTTCGATTAGTCTATATGCTTTCTAATGGCATAATAATTGTTTCTGGTTACATTTCTCGAAACCATTGTTGAGATATTATCTAATTTAAATGGTTGTCATAAAAACGTGTTTTTGAGAGTATGGCCCAGAAATATTCCAAACAATTTTCAGATTTTTTTTTCTAAAATTACTTCAAATAATAGGTAAAAATTTGGTACAAATATTTAGTTTTTCTTGCCAACTAAATGTAATGGCATGTGACATGTTAACGTTTTTCTGTGGTTGAAACAAAGAAACAATTTTGTGATAGATGATTTTTTTCGGTCAATGCCATTGTAGCATTGGCATCATTTGAATGTTGAGACTTAAAGCTAAGAAACAGAAAACTCATAACCAAAAACAACCCACTGTGAGTTACAACTTATCATGAAGGTGTATGTCAACATCTGTAATTGACAATGTTGTATTCTAAGGCCTATTTAAAGTGTAAAATGTCTCACCTGTAGGCCACAACTTTACTCACTCCAAATGCACCGACCAGCAAATCTGTAAAGAGGGTGAAATATATTAAGAGGTGCAGGACAGACACAATTTGATATGAAATATGTATGAAATATATATATATATATATATAAATGTGAAAAATGTGTGTTGCAAGAGAAAGAGGAAGAAAGAGAACGAGTGGCTGGATCATAAAGCTTCAAAGCGCAGCTGGAAGTGATTTGGGCCTCCAGCAGTCTCTATCAATGATTGGTCGACCCGTTTTTCATTCTACCAGTCTAGCGTCTTGCATCACCTGCCATCCCTGAACAGAGCCAAAGAGAAACCCCAGGGAGCCACGGAGAACGTGTGAGGCTTTAATCTCATTCAACTCAAAGGTGCACCGAGCCACATTTCATTAAAGTCAAGGTAAATACACCATGCTGAATGGTTCCCCTCTTCTCTTAATGAAGGTGGGTGTGGGGACATGACCAGAGCAAAAGGCAGGACACCTTCTTGCTCGCAGTCAACTCAAATTTTATTTTAAACGTACTCAGAAGGTACGTTTTGAAAATGGGGATATAAACTAATATAGTTGATGTATATTCTAAATAAATAAATAAAACTCTTGGTGTCTTTTGTCATCAGTCTAATGTGTACCTTAGACTAGAAAAAGTTACCAAGCATATTTAACCAAACAATGAGAAACAAACATTTATGCAAAAAATATAAACCAAACAAACACAGGCAGGGCATACACCACAATCAGGGGTAACTTATGACATCGTCACAGTGGGCACAACAAAACTGAATTTCAACCTGTATGGGATTTGAATGAAGCAATGGAAGAACCGTAATGTAGTTTAAAGGAATCAGGGCCTTAACAAAAATCATGCGACTAAGGTTTAATAATACCATCAATTAAATCACCATCAATAATTTGTACATCTAATGTTAAGTGAGACAAACCAACTAATACCACAAAACTTAATAGAATTATAATTTTAATTATAACTTAAATTCATTAGTAATTGATTGCTAATAATACCTGCTCATACAGGTGCTGCTGTTTTTCTGGTAGACGAAACATGTTTAGGAATAGTCCAATGGATTTTACATAATAAAAATAATGAAAACATGTTTTGTTTCACGAATTTTGATTACAGTAAGGAAAAAAAAAGAAAAAAAAATCTTAATAAATAAAGCACTTGGGAATAAGACAAATATGACGATCTGCTTAAATCAAAGGTGAAAGTATTTAAAATGCACCTGTTCACTTCATTGTGATATTGTGAATAAAACTAACTAATATGATTTCTCTGTCTCTATCTTATTTCTCTGTCTTGTATAAATTAAATCTCTGTCTTTTATAAATCTTGTATAAATTCAAAATATATTAAAATAGAAAACATTCCTCCATTCTTTCCTCTTCATCCCAAATCTTAACTGTTTCTCAACATAGCAAGCCCTACTCGAAATCAGCAACAACACTTTTATTTAACTAATGTAACCTAGCAAAAGTAACAAGGAAAGGATAGTGATTGTCTAAAACATTAAAAGCCATTTATATATATATATATAAATATTATTATTATTATTTTTTTAATGATCAGACAAAACAAAACCTGGTTACGGACAACAATATATATTCAGGTCTGTGTGCAAACAAACCACACCTCCAGTACCTGAGATGGAACAGTGCAAATGTTGGCAGAGTGTGTGTGTTAGTGGTATGTTGCTTCCTCTATGGCCTCTGCTAAAGCTATAACCATCCATTCATCGCTGACATCTCATTAAACTATAATTGAACCAACATAAACCATAGCAAAAGAGCTGCTTCTGACACCCACTAAGACAATATTAGACATTTGGTATTCTTTGATGGTGAAATAGTTTTTGTGATAAGTGTAGAATTTCTAATAAGTAAACATTAAACTTTAACCTTTACACAAGGTCGGTTTTATTCAGTCTTTAATCAAACTTGAGCAAGAGACCATTCTCTCTCCTTAGTTTTTGAATTGTACAAAGCATTAATAGGAAGGAGAGGAGAGCAAATCGCTCCTGAAGGGATGCATGCAGTCAAGCAAACTCAGAGACTCACATGCAGGAATGTTCCAGAACAGCTCCAGCACCCTAATGAGTGCTCAGAGACTGCGGCTTTGATTCCTGTTTCACTGAGGTCGATCACTGGCTTTGCTTTCCATCAGGTCCTGCCTTCAGGAATGAAACACCCCTGGCAAAGAGCCCGTTGTAAACCAGAGTCAGCAGCTTTTGGTATTGTGACAGAAAACACACCTCGAACACAATGGACAGAAACACGCATGCTAACACCGCCTGACAGACACACACACATCCTGAAGGCATGAGTTCTCATCTTGTAAAGGCAGAAAAGATGACAGAATAATTCAATTTATTACATTCTTACATCTGGAAAGTTCATTTGAGCGCTTAACTTCCTCAGAATGGCAGTGAGGTGTAAATGTGTGTGTGCAATGCAATAGTCAACCTAAAAATATTCAGGTTGAACCCTCCGGCCACCACAACACAAGGGTCTTAACCGCAGGAATAGGTTAATAGGAGGTGGAATGATGGAGGGAGGAGATGGAAGAAGGTTAGAGTCTGTTATAGTTATCTTCATGCTCTGGCCAATGAAACGCCAGAGCACAGCCAACTAATGCAATCTTCTCTTTTACCTCCAGTTCAGAATTTCTTTCTCATTTCACCTGACATCCAGTCACGCATCCATCCAAAAAGGAAAACCAGAACCGAACTCCTCCCTGTAGATTTTGGATAGAAATGTTCTTGATCGGATTGGTAGTACTATTACATGCATATTTATAGGGTGAATGTAACATTAGTTTCACATAGTAACAACATATCATACTTTTGGAAGCATTATAATGTAGAAATATAGTGGAAAGGGGAATTCTGAATCTCAAATCTTTCCACTATTTTTCCTTTTTTATTCACAGAACAACAAATTCTGTTCCTATGTTGCCATTTGGTATTTTAAAGTGTTTTTTTTATCTCAAATTAATGAAGTAATTGTTAAATGTGCAATGTGAGTATGTCTGTTTTGTGTTCTATCTGAGAACGATGCCTGAAGCGGTGGACAGGAAATATGGAGTATGTAATCTCCTCTGCGGTTTAAGCGGGTCATGATGAATGACCCTTGACCTTTGACTTTAACCCTGCATTTAACCAAAGTTCACTCTAACCCTCACATAAACCCCGAACCACACACACACAAATGAAAAGGCGTATAAACAGGAAAGGTATCTGTGTGTCATGATTTAATTAATGTAGAGAGTTAATGGAAAACAGTATTTTAGTTCTAATATCTGTAGACATACTCAAACAGTGTCAACCAAGTTTACAACCAACCAAGCAAGTCGTTTGTACACAACACACTGAAGGTGAAACTGCGGCACAATGTGACAAAAATCACAGCCAATCTGAAGATTTTTTTTATTTTTATTATTTTAAAAGTGTATTTAACAGGGACAATGGACAGTACATGACTGACCCAGAATTAGCTAATGAGCTAAATTACATCTGCTGTCCCAGGGCAGGAAGAAAAGTAAAATGCTATAACTGAAGTATTAACAAAAAATTCAATGAGCCCATATTTGGCCCTTCCTTAGCCATATCTTTATTTGTAACTTGAACTGCATGAGAGTGACAGAGGACATAAGAGGACACTGTCTAATGATAATTGGTAACATAATCCAAATATGAACAGCTCTTATAGAAAAAGCTGTCTTGAAGTCTTGAAGAAGCTATTATCTGCCTTTATATAAACAATGTAAAGGTTTAAGAGAAGATTTTGCAACCATGATGATACACAGTATTAAAAAGGATCAAATATAATTTATTGCAGATAAACTTTAGCAGCATCTGCAGAAAGTTGATTCTGTATAAATAAACAACTTCTAATGTTATATATCACTATACAGACCTGCTTCTTTACATGCTTCTCAAATGTCAGGTCTGAGTCTAAAATAATTTGTAATTTCTCACCATTAACAAAAATGTATTTTTAATAGTTAAAAAACATGCACACTCTTTTCTGAACATATAGTATTTAACATCACTAAGTCAGTCAGTCATATATTTTTGTCATAGCAGAAGATAATTTAAGTGCCACTTGTTCTTTGGTTTGACATGTACATAACAGTGTCAGCACAGTGTCATCTGCATACATTTGAATATTTACACCAGGACAGACAGATCTTTCGAATACAAGCTAAAACGTAGGGGCCCAAGGGTAGAGCCCTGAGGAACCCCAGCTGAAAAGTCTCTTATAAGGAAAATACTCCTTTCAACCCGAGTGCTTAAATTGATGCTGATATTTGATGCTTTGATGGTATGGTTCTTCTAATTTTTTTTTTAACAAATTAAAATTCTGTCATCATGTATTCACCCTCATGTTGTTTTAAAGCTAAATGACTTTCTTCTGCAGAACACAAAAGAAGATATGTGATGCGATCTGGGAAAACCCACCACATGGTGAAATTTGACATATTACAGGTTTTGAGACTATATTAAAGCTGGGTTCTAGCCCTCTCCAAATCTGTTTTTATTTCTTTTATCGTTTGTCTGTGACAAAAGTTATGGTTATCTAAACTCGGCTGATCGCTGTGATTTTCAGAAACGGAATTTTGAGAAAAACAGGTTTAATTAACTGTCACATCCTGCTAGCGGGACGACTGGCGCTCTTTTTCTATTGTCTTTTTTTTATGTCACATATTTTAGCAATCATCATAGATTAGGTATCATTCGAAAGCTTATGAACTCAAAATTCATCCTGTGAAACCCGTTTTGAAATTGGACGATTGAGAGGCGAGCAAGGTCTACTAAGCGAGAGCTTCAGACTCTGTTGTTCTCTTGTGCTCCGCATCACACCACAAGATAACGCTGGATAAAAATAAATAAATAAAAATTTGCGTGCCGTTGTAGTTTACACAGGACTGGCGGGACCTTTATTCTGTTATTTGGTTTATTTTGATTGGCGAAAGTAGTGTTTGTAGTTTTTAAGGAGAGCTAAATGGGCGATTTTGTTTTTTTGCCCCTCCGCTCCGTCGTGCGTGTTCTTAAAGAGAAAGACACCGTCTTTTCAGCTTGCCACTATAAATCGCTATTTTTCTGCACTAAACTAGTGAATTTTCCCAAGATATATTCAGAGATGATAAACAATATGTTATAGAATAATAATTTATTGAAACCCCAATTTTGACAAAAAACTGACATTCGATCTTTACTGAAAACGTACCAGCGCGACATCCAACGGGTTTTCCCAGATCGCATCACATATTCTAAAGAAACCAAAAATATTTGGTTAATATTGACTTACATTGTATCTAAAAACACATTAAAACATTTCTCAAAATATGCTCCACAGAAGAAAAAAAGTCATGCAAGTTTGGAATGACATGAGGTTGAGTAAATATTGACAGGATTCATGTTGGGTGAATTATCCCTTTAATGTGCATTTCATGAGGAGCTACCCAATATAATGCCAGATGAAAAGAAATAGGCAATTTACTAAATTTCTGTAACCGGTTTCAGACCAAAAGTAACATCCAGCCAGAGCTTCACGTCAGCCACGTCCAGCCAGAGCTTCACGTCAGCCACGTCCAGCCAGAGCTTCACGTCAGCCACGTCCAGCCAGAGCTTCACGTCAGCCACGTCCAGCCAGAGCTTCACGTCAGCCACGTCCAGCCAGAGCCAGTCTTCGAGCAAGAGCCAGCGCCCTCACCGCTGGTCCCGTCCAGCCCAGCGCCCTCACCGCTGGTCCCGTCCAGCCCAGCGCCCTCTCGCTCTCGGAGACGGAGGAGGAAGAGGACTTCCCGCGTCCCGCAATACCTGGAAGTCCTGTATAAGAGTCTGTTCCCGAGCCAGAGTCTGTTCCCGAGCCCGAGCCAGAGTCTGTTCCCGAGCCCGAGCCAGAGTCTGTTCCCAAGCCCGAGCCAGAGTCTGTTCCCGAGCCCGAGCCAGAGTCTGTTCCCGAGCCCGAGCCAGAGTCTGTTCCCGAGCCCGAGCCAGAGTCTGTTCCCGAGCCCGCGTCTGTTCCTGTGTTTATGTCTGTCCTTGTGGCCGTTACTGTTCTAGTGTCTGTTCTCGAGCCAGTGTGTGTGTTGTCTGTTCCCGAGCCAGTGTGTGTGATGGCTGTTCCCGAGCCAGTGTGTGTGATGGCTGTTCCCGAGCCAGTGTGTGTGTTGTCTGTTCCCGAGCCAGTGAGTGTGTTGTCTGTTCCCGAGCCAGTGCCAGCGTCTGTTCCTGTGTTTATGTCTGTCCTTGTGGCCGTTACTGTTCTAGTGTCTGTTCTCGAGCCAGTGTGTGTGTTAAGTGTGTTGTCTGTTCTCGAGCCAGTGCCAGCATCTGTTCCTGTGTTTATGTCTGTCCTTGTGGCCGTTACTGTTCTAGTGTCTGTTCTCGAGCCAGTGTGTGTGTTGTCTGTTCCCGAGCCAGTGAGTGTGTTGTCTGTTCGCGAGCCAGTGTGTGTGTTGTCTGTTCCCGAGCCAGTGTGTGTGATGGCTGTTCCCGAGCCAGTGAGTGTGTTGTCTGTTCCCGAGCCAGTGAGTGCGTTGTCTGTTCCCGAGCCAGTGCCAGCTTCTGTTCCTGTGTTTATGTCTGTTCTTGTGGCCGTTACTTTTCTAGTGTCTGTTCTCGAGCCAGTGTGTGTGTTGTCTGTTCCTGAGCCCGAACCAGTGTGTGTGTTGTCTGTTCCCGAGCCAGTGTGTGTGATGGCTGTTCCCGAACCAGTGTGTGTTCTCTGTTCCCGAGCCAGTGAGTGTGTTGTCTGTTCCCGAGCCAGTGCCAGCGTCTGTTCCTGTGTTTATGTCTGTCCTTGTGGCCGTTACTGTTCTAGTGTCTGTTCTCGAGCCAGTGTGTGTGTTGTCTGTTCCCGAGCCAGTGAGTGTGTTGTCTGTTCCCGAGCCAGTGTGTGTGTTGTCTGTTCCCGAGCCAGTGTGTGTGATGGCTGTTCCCGAGCCAATGTGTGTGTTGTCTGTTCCCGAGCCAGTGAGTGTGTTGTCTGTTCCCGAGCCAGTGCCAGCGTCTGTTCCTGTGTTTATGTCTGTCCTTGTGGCCGTTACTGTTCTAGTGTCTGTTCTCGAGCCAGTGTGTGTGTTGTCTGTTCCCGAGCCAGTGAGTGTGTTGTCTGTTCCCGAGCCAGTGTGTGTGTTGTCTGTTCCCGAGCCAGTGTGTGTGATGGCTGTTCCCGAGCCAGTGTGTGTGTTGTCTGTTCCCGAGCCAGTGAGTGTGTTGTCTGTTCCCGAGCCAGTGCTAGCTTCTGTTCCTGTGTTTATGTCTGTCCTTGTGGCCGTTACTGTTCTAGTGTCTGTTCTCGGGCCAGTGTGTGTGTTGTCTGTTCCCGAGGCAGTGAGTGTGTTGTCTGTTCCCGAGCCAGTGTGTGTGTTGTCTGTTCCCGAGCCAATGTGTGTGATGGCTGTTCCCGAGCCAGTGTGTGTGTTGTCTGTTCCTGAGCCCGAACCAGTGTGTGTGTGTTGTCTGTTCCCGAGCCAGTGTGTGTGATGGCTGTTCCCGAGCCAGTGTGTGTGATGGCTGTTCCCGAGCCAGTGTGTGTGTCGTCTGTTCCCGAGCCAGTGTGTGTCGTCTGTTCCCGAGCCAGTGTGTGATGGCTGTTCCCGAGCCAGTGTGTGTGTCGTCTGTTCCCGAGCCAGTGTGTGTGTCGTCTGTTCCCGAGCCAGTGTGTGCGTCGTCTGTTCCCGAGCCAGTGTGTGCGTCGTCTGTTCCCGAGCCGGTGTGGTCTGTTCCCGAGCCGGTGTCGTCTGTTCCCGAGCTGGTGTCGTCTGTTCCCGAGCCTGTGTCTGCTGTTCCCAAGCCGGTGTCTGCTGTTCCCGAGCCGGTGTCTGCTGTTCCCGAGCCGGTGTCTGCTGTTCCCGAGCCGGTGTCGCCACCACCACGTCCTGCTGCACCGTGGCCGCCCGAGGGGTCGTCTCCGTCCTGGTCGCCCGAAGGGTCTTCACCACCCTGGCCGCCCGATGGGTCGTCTGCTTCGCCCTGGCCGCCCGAGGGGTCGTCTCCGCCCTGGCCGCCCGAGGGGTCGTCTCCGCCCTGGCCGCCCGATGGACTGTCTTCTCCGCCATGGCTGCCCGAGGGGTTGTCTCTGCCCTGGTGCCCAGTACGAACCTGGCCCTCCGTCCCTCCCCCAAGACCGCCTCCACTTCACCACCCCCCTGAACTTTAGTGTTTTTGTTTCAAGGGGCGTCGGGAGCCACCCATGGGGGGGGGGGGGGGGGGCTATGTTACGTGTGGGTTTTTGTTGTGTCTTGTATATCACGTGATTCCTTGTTTGTCATGTGACCCTGCCATGTGTCTTGTCTTTTGTTTGCTCAGTGTCCACAGGTGTTCCTCGTCCATGTTTATTAGTCTCCCCAGGTGTTTCTTATTAACCACGCCCCCTTGATATCTTGTTAAGCTTGTTTGTCTGTGTATTTAAACCCCTGTGTTTTAGTTGTTGGCTGTCGGTTGTTGGTTAATGTTACTACTGTCTTGTTCTGAGTTCCCTGGATTTCCTGTTTGTATTTGTTTAATTAAATGTGCTTGCGATTGGATTCACTCTCCGTTTCATCCTTGCTGCCTCGTAACAACTATGGCAGTTTACATACAGTTTGCTTAGATGTTAGAACATCATGATAGAGATTATTTACATATCAAAATCTACGAGGTGTAAAATGGTCATGTACAACTAAATTATGCAAGAAACCATAGTTTCTTTAAGAAACCCTAACTAAATAAAATGTTCAACATGCCCCATTACATTTATTCATCTATCAGATGCCTTTATCCAAAGAAACTCACAAAAGTGGAATACTCAAAGCAATTTTAATCTGAATGAACTGATGAAAGTGATGAAGATCTGCAGAAATGTACATGTACACACATCATAGATGCCAATTAGAACATTCACACAGATCAAAGATTGTGGAGATCACATCTCTAAAAAGCTGTGATTTATCCATTCTGAGAGAAAGCGACAGGAAAACCTGTTTTCTGTCTTTCGTTTTGCTTTCTGGGTCTGTTCAACTTTGTGTGTGTGTGTGTGTGTGTGGACCTGTGTGTGATTTTTCTACCATCCATCTATGGTTTTCATGAATGGAAAAGATCTGCGTTTATTAGAGCATATTTAAGATGACAATCCTGTCATCATGAAAGAGCAAACTCACACACACTCATGCGACACACATGTGCATATGAGCTGCCTAACCATCTGACTTCCTGTCTCCATAAAGAAAGCATGTGACAGCATCTGCTTTGATGATTTTGTACAATACCATTAAAAAATGAAAGGGGAGATTAAAGGACAGAAAGAATGAATACACCGCTCTGTTTTTGTTGAAATGGGCTTGAGGCATTACAGCAGAGTTTGGCTTTAGAAACATGCTGGGTGTTTCTATAGTTCTGTTTCTGAAAATGAATCAGTTAATTCATGTTTCTTTTAGTCAAAACAAGATTATGGCGCAGCTGTGATGGATTGTGGGAACATGCAGATCTGCATTCTTCTAAAATCTCTGAATATTCACTCAGACAGTTCATTCCAATATAAACTAATCCACAAACACTATGTGAAGACTAAATTGGGATCATTTCAAATTCAAAATAAACATTTAAATGAAACATTTATGTAGCTGCTTTAAACTTCCTGATCATTTCTTCTCACAGATACTCAGAAACACCTGGGTCTGAGGAACAAGAGTTGAACCCTTAAAACTTCATCTGGAGCCCAGTCAACATGTCTGTCACACACACACAAGCAATAAATAGCTTGTTCAGTCACCAGCAAATGTTTATCTATATAGTCTTGAAACAATCGGCTCTAAAATGTTCAATAAGATTGGACATTTTCAGGTAAACCCCAAATCAATCAATAAAAAATGAAAAATCATTCATTAATATATGCGTGATTTGATGAGGTTCAGACAGCAGAGTGTCAGAAATCACATAGATCTAATCATGTGGAAGATTGTTCTCAATAAAAACATTACAAATAAATTGTGATAAACAGAGCAATGAGAATAATGTGCAGAAACAGTATCCCACAATTAAAGAAGGCAAAGAAAAACAAAAGAAAACAACAAGAATGAGTGGAAATACTTTTTACACATTTGTAAAAAATGACCAGCGGACTGACCAACAAAGTGACTCAACCTGGATGTCTCAGTCCAGTCTTTTTCTTCCTCATCCAG
The DNA here is from genome assembly GCA_030578275.1 of Meda fulgida. Lineage (NCBI taxonomy): Eukaryota > Metazoa > Chordata > Actinopteri > Cypriniformes > Leuciscidae > Meda > Meda fulgida. The sequence goes on from CM060631.1 coordinate 14,801,063, forward strand.
CCTTTCATTCCTCCTACATCAAATCTCCCTGGCTTACATCAGTTCCTAAGCATGATTGTCTTAACAGAAATATGCGTAAACAGAGGAAGAGACCGAAGGTTTTTCTTTACTCACCAGGGTACTGGTTGTTATCGAGGTCAGACGCTCCACGCAGGGTGAATCCAAAGCCTGCTGGGATGGCGGATGAGGCCCAGTCACCTCTCAGCACTTGAGATGCCTGTAACATCAGTCCAGATTTCTGCCCATTATAGATGAAGACCCTGCCACCATGGTCCTCACCTGCGAACGGAGCCCCTATCGCCACGTCTGAGTAAGAAAGTAATGAAGAAACCATATTTCATCAATAACAGCATTTACACTACATAAACTAGATAAGATGTACATCCTATTTGTTTCCACCCTCAGCCTACCTATGAAAGCCTGTTTCTGCCTTAGAGTTAAATAAATACATAAAAAAGATTGTGAGATAAAGTAAAACAATTGAAAAAGTCACGATTATGAGAAGTTGCAGCTGTGAGATACAATCAATTGTGGGATTTAGTCTCAACTGTGTGATGAAGTGGAAATTATGAGGAATATTATGTTGCAATCTGACACAAAGTCATTTATTATTGATTATTTCAGTGTTGGCTATGGTGGAGAGGAACAGAGAGATGCTTTTATGCAGAAGAAAAGAGGATGCTGCTGAAAAGAATACTGATGATTTACACAAAGCTCCACAGGGAGCGACCGCTCTTTTCTCCTCGGCACTGAGGGACTATTACAGAACAATAACAGACTCATGCACAAGCACAAGTCCAAGTCCACTACTGCATGGCCAATAAATCTCCAGGGTAGAGTTATCTATTCAAGTGTTCCTCCTGCCAGCAGCACTGCTCAAGTCATTTACCTACATTTTGGGCAGCGGCACACACACAAGAGGAAAACTGAAGAAACAGAAAACTGCTGACCCAGACAGAGATGCCTACTGAGAGGCAGAAAGACTGGGATGTTGAGGAAATACGGTCTATAAAGATCTATGTCAGGGATATTCACATTACTTTGCTTTAAGGCTACTTTTAGAAAATGACCAGGGGCCAGTGAATTATTTCGTAATAGTAATGATACATCAAAATAGTCATAAGTACTGGAAACCCTTTTCACTCAATATAGTCCATATGAATTTAATTATGACATCTTATTTACACATTAACACATTCATAAAATTCATAAATATTTCCAGTATGCTAGCTCCAGATCTTCCCATTAAAATACAGTCTGAGTATGCATCAATAATGATGACAGTATTTGAATATCCTAAAGCTCTGGATCAAATTAATTTATTAATTTTTAACTTTATTAATTATCATAAATTTTGTACTAAATAAATAAATGTATTATTATATATAATTATTACTTAAAAAAAAAATATTAAAATATAAAATGTTTCAAGTCATTTATTTATTATTTTTAGTTATATAAAATAATTTTAAAATTAAATATTAATACAATTATTCATTTATATATATATATATATAAATTGCCCAAAAAAATAAAAACAATTGTGAATTAATCCGAAAACGAAATTTAATTTAACTAAGTTGTGTGCAAGAAATCAACACGAAGTGTCATGACACTGTTTACACTGCATTAAGTGGCATGATGTAAAACGGCCTCATAATAAGAACCTGCACAATACACAACCTTTCTGATTATAAAGGAAGCAGTTTTTTTGTCCTGTTGTGTCACTTGGTTGCAGTGACATGGAAATTGCAACTGAACTGTCAAAAACAATAAGAATGTTGTTAAAGATAGTTATAGGCTGATAACCTAATGGGGAGCTGCATTTGGCCCTTAGGCCAGACCTATAGCATCCCCAATCTATTTCCTCATTCTATTATGAAAATAGCTGACAAACTCCAAAGAATGGCCAAAAACAAAGGGACAAAAGGATACAGAATTGGGAAAGAGAGAAAACCCATGACTAATGACAGATCTGAGAGGAATGTGTGCTCATGGAAATCTTCTAAGCTAAGCAAACCCTTCTGAGGTAGAAGGGAAAGAAAAGTTTAATTACACTTAGAAAAATAAAATCATCACCACAAGAAAGCACTCATTTCCGTCCAACGGACCACCGCGCGTGTGTGTGTCTGAGTGGGAGGTTTGTGTGTGTGTGCGTGCGTGTGTGTGTGTGCGCATGTGCGTGTGTGTGTGCACGTGCGTCAGTGTATGTAATAATGCTCTGTTTCAGTGTTTCTCTTGGACGAGTTCCTTTCTATAAATATCCATGGTGTGTTTTTTTTGTGATTCTTGATCATTTCCTTTTCCTGTTTTCTGCCAGTGGGCACAGTAGCTGGCACAATGCCCAAAGACCCCCAACAAAAACAGCCTGATGATTGATGAAAAAGAACGGGATAATATATATGAGAGAGAATTCATTATGGCACTTTACAAGATACTTAATTGTGTGGCTTGGCCTTAATCGACTGCATACATACACTACATGCCACAAAGGAGAGAAACAGACGTTTACAGACACACAGTAAGAAACCACTGGGTCCAAAAATAACAGACATATACAATCATGCTCGCGGGCCTAATCTCAATTTCTGGCCCTAATGGAATTATAATTATAAAACATATATGCATTTTGTTAAATAAATGGATTTATATTATATATATAAAAAGCAGCTGCTTTTTCCTGCCATGTAAATGTTTCAATTCATGATATTTATTATTCTTAATCTCTTAATCTTCAGCAGATAAGTGAACTGTGCTGAATATCTCATGAGAAGTGAATCAAAGTTACGCTCTTCATGTTTCGTGATTGGCTGCTTGCTGCAGATGTCACACTTCTGGGTGCACACACTCTAAAGAGAATCATGATCGCTGGATAAAACCTTAGTTGACTAGGAACCTGATCTAAAACGGGTGGCATTTGTTTCATCAACTCTAAACCTACTAGAAACCTACTCTGAGTTTGTTCAACTAGCTTTGTGTAACAGGTCACAGGCAGTGTTGGGAATAACGGCGTTTAAAAGAACGGCGTTAGGTAACGACGTTAGTTTTTCAGTAACGGGGTAATCTAACTAATTACTTTTCCCGTCGTTACAACGGCGTTAACGTTACTGGACGTTAAATGTGGTGCGTTACCACGGGCGTCAGTTTGGTTTGAAATGTGCTGGGGACAGAGACACATTTGGAAGTGCATTTTCAGAAATGCTGGTACAAACTTGTCAAACTATGCAGCCTCTATGGTCAACCACTAAATAAGTCGATCGATCCACAAATGTTATATGAGTTAAGTGCTTTAGTGGTAGATCATTTACCTAGCGTCTTAGAAGTTACGGGTTCGAATCCACACTTGTATAGTTGTTTTTTTCTCTCTCATCAAAACTAATTAAGTTCAGCAGGGACACGTTTGTGTGCATTTTATTTTGTGATTTCACCAGAACGAATAGTCTCCACAACGGCGATAGATTGAAGCGCGCGTCCGAGTGAAGACTGTGCGTGACCGCGCGAGCCACAAGAGAACAACTATCCATGCAACTGATAGCAGCGGGAACGAGCGCTCAGCTTGATTTCAAAAACAACACATTTTAGCGCTAGATCTCTTATTTAATAGCGAACTAAATGAATGCTCTACTAACTGGAGATGTTTTATTTAGTTGTATTAACATCCATGCCTCAATGTTTCAAAAAGTGGTGGGTACAAAATGACTCATGACGAAATCTGGTGGGGACGTGTACCCACCGAAATCGACGCCTATGTGCGTTACTATTATAGACAGTAAAGGTTACTATGTAGGCTATTGGTTGAATAAACTGTAATCCGAACGCACCCCGTGGCTCACACAGCTAGTGAGGAGGTGGGTTAATAACGAGGTAAGCGATTATGATTGGCTAAGGCAGAGTTATATTTCCTGGTAGCCAATCAGATCCAGTGTTTTTACACACATTCCAGCACAAGCGCCACACACACACACACACACAACAGCTAAACAGAGATTCGGTGAAGCAGCAGAGATGGCGAGTCAGGAGCAATCCGATGAAAAGTTGGCATTTTCAAGGTACAATATAAGCACTACTTCTGTTCTACTAATTTCAACTGACTTGTGAAAACTGCTAAAAAAAGTCTTTTTTTAACAGTAATGCAAATAGTTACTTTCCCTGGTAACGAGTTACTTTTATTATAGAGTAATTCAGTTACTAACTCAGTTACTTTTTGGAACAAGTAGTGAGTAACTATAACTAATTACTTTTTTAAAGTAACGTTCCCAACACTGGTCACAGGACACTAGAGACCGTACACACACACATAAGGGATGCCTCTCACTGGACTCTCTTCATGGATCTCACTTTTCTCTGTATGTCAGTATGCTGCACTATTGTTTCGCATGAAAGCAAGTAACAGCAAATCCATCTGGAGGCACCAGAGCAACAAAACTGAACAAACAAAGCTCAGAGCAAAGCAGATAGAGAGACTAAATGACAGAATAATTCATACAGCAGAAGTACAAAAACTGAGACATTGCGACAAGTGTCACTTCATCACTCCAGTGCAGCCATATGGCTGATGTAACAGAGATGCAGTGTGTGATATCAGATTCTTTATGACCAAATCAGATATTGATTAAGTCATTATTCTCCAAAACTCCCAGACATCATCATCTCATTATGCGATACTTTTACATAGCCAGAAAATGTGAATCAAGACGCATAAAGATCCACAAAGTGAATCCCTGGATGAATTAAAGCGTTCTGTTTCCATTAGCTCTTCTTTGAAACTCACAGACAAATTATATACAGTATCTGAGTCTCTAAGCACATTGGCATTTCATACAAGTTGTAAAGTCTTATATTACAACATTTTTTAATTTTTTTTATTAGTGACTGTGGATTGAGGAACAGGTGGCTTACATCTCATACATAGATATCATATCCTCATCTTACTTTCATCCACATCAAGTGTCATTTTAAAATTACAGCGATATATCAGGTTATGTTACAGTAACATATGGAGCTGATTCATTGATTGCATGTAAAAACACTCACATGCGCTTTCTCTTTCTCACACACACACACACACACACACACACACACACACACACACACACACACACACACACACACACACACACACACACACACACACACACACACACACACACACACACACACACACACACACACACACACACACACAGGTCATTATAAGAGAAAACCTCTCTGTTCCCAGCCCAACGCAATATGTCTGCACTGATGGAGATGATCTGTGGGTGATTACTCCGGCCTGGACTCCACCCATGGACACCTGGTTCACTTCAGAATCAGGAGGAACTCTTGAACAATTCATAATAAAATAGAGAAATGCTGCCATGACAACAGGATTTGCGTTGTTCAGGACAGAAATTGAGAGGCAGGGCTCAACTAAAAGGATTTTTTCTGCTTGCCAGGTCAGGCCAGCTGTTCAAAATTCAGGGGACCTATTACCAGTTCACTTTATTACATGAAACACAAAAATTCAAATTTATTGATTGATATATTAAACCTTTAATTGCAAACATTATTTTGATAAATTCTGTTGACTTAATCAACTCAATATTGATCAACTTAATATTCAGTGTAATTTAAACTTTAAAAAATGTAGTAATGAAATTATCTGAGTAACTTTATTATTTTAAGTGTTTTAATAAAGGAAAAGACCTTCGAGTTTAATGCTGTTATGTTTGACATTTAAAAGTGTTTCTGTGTCATGGGTGGCGACAGTATGTTGTTGACTCACATAATTCTTTTGTTGAATGTTGAGGTTGTTTTGCAATAATATTGGTTGACCACAACGGGAATATGAACCACATGGTTCACACCTAACTCTTCACAGGAAAATGCAGACAAGGGCAACGAATCACTAATTTTGCACTTCCCGAATGGGTTAAAACTGAACATTTTAAGTGTGTGATAGAGAGACAGGAATCAGGATATCCTACACAAAAAAAGGCAAGTAGGAAATGGGAGTATATTTAACTTCTGTCTCACTGGCCTTGAAAAAACTCTTGAAACATGCAATACAACACAATACAATTGCATTAGCATGAACACTTACCAGAGTATCCATCCTGGTTGATATCTCCAAGAGGGGAGATGGCACTTCCGTACCGGCCGAACAGGTGCGTTCCAGTGAGTGTGATGGGAGGGGAGAAGAGAAGCAAGTCCTCTTGCAGGTACAAGTACACACGGCCCACCTCACGTGGTTTACTCTCAAACTCACGGTCCATGTAGAGTGGGGCTCCAACTAGCACGTCATCTAGCCTGTGTGTGCACAAAGAAATGCACAAATTTGATATAAACACCTCTTTGCATTTTTAGAGGTTAAATTTCACATTTTTACTTCTAAGACTTCTCAGATCTGAGATAACAGATAGAACCAAGTTGTGTTATTTGATATCTAAAAATAAATTGGGAACTGAACTAAAAATAAACTGTGATTTATACGTTCCAGCATTTGATAGCCAAAATAACAAAAACGATACATTGACTTCAACACTAAAGACTGATTGGCCCAGTTTCCATCAAATGTGCCATTTCAACAGCGATACAGTAAGTGTAATGAGCTGTAATTCACTCTCTGTGCATTGGTCATTGCTGGTTTCTCATTTAACTGCCTTTTCTCTGTGTATACTGCTGATTTACTGTGTATTCAACCATGTACCATTGGTAAGGAAGCCTTTCAGTTAATGGCATAAACACATGTCAGCATTTCAGACATAAGAGAAGGAGCTTTGGCACTGATGTGTCAGCAAGGTTTTGTATCCTCATAAGACCAAATTAGAAACAAATTTTATATATATCAAATTTCCCCCCTGGACGATGCGAGCATTTAAACAAGGGTCCGGTAAACCAGAGCGTAATGCATGAGTCTAAATATGCCAAACCCTGAAGAAAAACGGATGGTCCTATTTATATAGTTTATATAGTCCTATCTGGCTCTGAATACACCTTGTAACTAAATACAGCAATAGCTGGTCAATTAAATAAGCTCAAAATAAATACTGCCCTTCTTTCAGTGCTGACAGACCGTGAGGAATATCTAGTAACTATGACTATAGAATCTGCACTTTTGAGACGTACACATGGTGATAAAACTCCAATTTCATAAGAAAGAACTCAATGCAGTTATATTGGTACCACCCCTTGCATGGGAGTCATTGGACATTGTTTTTCCAAGTTGACTTACCCATCGTCATTTACATCAGTCACTGCAATGGTGTATCCAAAATAAGAGGCCATCTGTGAGAAACAACATCAATTTTACAAAATCAAAATGAAATTGAAATGTGACACAAAAAAAGGAACGAGACACATTGCTATAAGAATTGCTAAAATATCTTCTGCTGAATCAGAAAGCTATTAAAAAGAAGATTGTGTCTTATTAAAAAACTACTTTTAGTCCCATTTAACCATTATAAACAAAAAAACAAAAAACAAAAAACTCTTTAAAAAGGTTGGACAGTCCCTCACCTGCTCCCCAGTAAAATTCTGAATAAATGTCAGGTTTGTTGCATTGATCACAGCCACCTGAAAAAAAGAAAAGTCAGATTATATTATTGCTCATAAAACACTTTTTACATTCATGACAGATTGTCATGATTCTGGATTATTCCCTGATGTACTGCAGGACTTGTGTATCTGACCACATGCCTGACCTTACTTAAAACCAGAGTGATTTTCCTCATGTTAGGCATCTAGCACTCTAATAATTACATCCAGATTGATCTTAGAGGATGTTTTATGGGGCACGTATGACTGATCCTAAATCAAACAAAGCCACATACTGTATGGCTAATAGCCAAGAATATAACATGCAGTGAAAAAAGTCCCAAATTCACTGCTTCACTAACCACCCATCCAGCTGAATATGATTCTGTTTAATTGAGGGCCAAAGGGGACACCCCTACGTCCTAGATGTTACGGCCCTAATTGGGAATTCCTTCTTAAGACTTTAAATCACATCCAGATGAGAAACTCACATCCACTTACACAAGTGACTTAGAGGTTTTACTCTTAGCAGAATATCTTTGCAAAACATACAGCTTGTCTTTGTTTATTTGAATAAATCCATGTTTCAATTGACACAAATGAAGTGGATAACCTCTCGAACATTTCTCATATTCTTCCTTCCCCCTTGACCTTCACCTCTGACCTTTGATTCTTGGTCTTACAATGACAGAAACAAAGGAAACAAAGTATGTTTAGGAATGTATACTTACATAACCAAAGTTGTGTGCTCCTCGAGGAACCCCTGCTACCAGTTCTAAATAAAGGACATAAGAAAATCATACCGTATACCTACCCAAGATATTTACATATGTGCCAGCAGGTTTATATATTTTAGACAAACAGAGTTTGAAGAAACAAATGATGTGCTTCAGGACAGAACAATAATAAAACATTCACTTTTCCTGTCTTGAGAAGAGTGAGTGAATGTTTCACACACACAACCACTTATCTAGCGCATCTCGGGGAAAACAGTGAGGTGAGACTGTGAGTGTTGTAAATCTCTTCTCTGTCAACACCATGTCAGTCACTCATTTATTATAAATATTTAGAAGAGAGAGACAGAGGGGAAAATGACACATAGCGAAGGAGACAGAGGCTGTCTGAAGCCTGATGAACGATCTTGGAGATAGTAATGTAGTAGGAGGGTTTGTGGCTGTCTGTCAGATCTGTCCCACCCACTGAGATCGGAGAGAGACCATTCGAAAGTTTGCTTCGTTTTTAACCTGAAATCACCCATACTCCCAGGGACCCATCACACCACACTCGTCCTCATCCCTTCCCCCCACAACCTCAAATTTCCCGACGCCTTTGACCGCAAAGTGCACCACAGCAAGAATCCATTTATGAAACTCTGACAAAACGAGATCAGCATGTCTCTCCTCTCTGGATTCACCACAAATCCAGACCAGATAGAGCGTATGTATGAGAAAGACAGAGAGGGAATTCTGGGAAAAATGAACTGAACCCATGGAGAGTGGTGTTTATTTGTGCATGCTGTCTGTGTTGTTTTAGCGTCTGAATAGTGCAAATCAAATATCAGACAAGAGCACATACACCTCCAAAGAATTGTGCTGAACAATTTTGTTACAACTCCGATTCATCATGTGACTTTCTTTTGTTCCACCTGTATTATTATGGTGGTTATCAATAGATTTTAAAGGGCACCTATGATGCCCCTTTTTACTAGATGTTAAATAAGTCTCTGATGTCCCCAGAGTGTGTATGTGAAGTTTTAGCTGAAAAGAGAATGAGAATTTTTTCAAAGCATGTTAAAATTGCCATTTTTGGGGGGGGGGGGGGGGGGGGGGTGCAAAAACATGCAGCTTTTGTGTTTCCCTTTCAATGCAAGTGAGCTGGTGCCTCCAGCCCCGTTTCAAGAAGAGGGGGCGGAGCTTCAAGAGCTCACGCTTCAGTGTCAGGACAATCTCATCTCTTGGAATGTTAATATCAGAACTGAAACTCTCAGTAGCGGTGTTCAGTTCGAACCGGTGTCGGACAATGATGCCTACAGAGAATATATGCTGTATGGTGATAGAACAGATATAGTTTAGTTCAATTGCGTTTATAACTTATTTGTCATCTTGCTTTTATCCACTATTAGTACAAGCCTGTTTTAGCGAACCGCGTCCGAATGATGGCCAAAAATGTACTGATGAGTTTTATGAAGTTTATTGTACTTCACACAAAAGATGGGTAACTTTTTAGAATTCGGTTCCTTCGTTAAGTTATAACTACACAGGAACAAATGAGTAACACAATATTAAGAATCTAGTAACTACTATTAACTAACAAGAAACTCTGATTAACGAATTAGTAAGTAATAGCACACACATGAAAATGGTAGTTCACTATTAACTAGTCAATAACTACTATTTTTTATACTTCCCAGATAACTACTGAAAAAGTTTCATTATTCACAAACATTTTAACTGCTACTGTAAAGGAATACACAAGGTTGTTTACATTATCAATTTGTTATAGCATAGCAGACTTATGATTTGGGAAAACTTTTAATTATTAATCTATGCTATCTCCTAGTTAACTATTTATCAACTGAATCATTTTAAAGAAATGGATTCTTAAATGCAGTTGTCGCGACCTTTTTCGTCCTGTGGCCAATTTTCCGGCATTTCTCTGGACACTTGTGTGTAGTGTTGTAGTGTATGTAAGTATGTAGTAACACTTGTGTGTATGTAAGTATGTAGTAACCCTTGTGTATAGTGTTGTAGTGTATGTAAGTATGTAGTAACACTTGTGTGTAGTGTTGTAGTGTATTTATGTAGTAACACTTGTGTGTAGTGTTGTAGTGTATGTAAGTATGTAGTAACACTTGTGTGTAGTGTTGTAGTGTATGAATGTAGAAACCCTTGTGTGTAGTGTTGTAGTGTAAGTATGTAGTAACCCTTGTGTGTAGTGTTGTAGTGTATGTATGTAGAAACCCTTGTGTGTAGTGTTGCAGTGTATGTATGTAGTAACCCTTGTGTGTAGTGTTGCAGTGTAAGTATGTAGTAACCCTTGTGTGTAGTGTTGTAGTGTAAGTATGTAGTAACCCTTGTATGTAGTGTTGTAGTGTATGTAAGTATGTAGTAACCCTTGTGTGTAGTGTTGTAGTGTATGTATGTAGTAACCCTTGTGTGTAGTGTTGTAGTGTAAGTATGTAGTAACCCTTGTGTGTAGTGTTGTAGTGTAAGTATGTAGTAACCCTTGTATGTAGTGTTGTAGTGTATGTAAGTATGTAGTAACCCTTGTGTGTAGTGTTGTAGTGTATGTAAGTATGTAGTAACACTTGTATGTAGTGTTGTAGTGTATGTATGTAGTAACACTTGTGTATAGTGTTGTAGTGTATGTAGTAACACTTGTATGTAGTGTTGTAGTGTAAGTATGTGGTAACACTTGTGTATAGTGTTGTAGTGTATGTAGTAACACTTGTATGTAGTGTTGTAGTGTAAGTATGTAGTAACACTTGTGTATAGTGTTGTAGTGTATGTAAGTATGTAGTAACACTTGTGTATAGTGTTGTAGTGTATGTAGTAACACTTGTATGTAGTGTTGTAGTGTAAGTATGTAGTAACACTTGTGTATAGTGTTGTAGTGTATGTAAGTATGTAGTAACACTTGTATGTAGTGTTGTAGTGTAAGTATGTAGTAACACTTGTGTATAGTGTTGTAGTGTATGTAAGTATGTAGTAACACTTGTGTATAGTGTTGTAGTGTATGTAGTAACACTTGTATGTAGTGTTGTAGTGTATGTAGTAACACTTGTATGAAGTGTTGCAGTGTATGTAGTAACACTTGTGTATAGTGTTGTAGTGTATGTAGTAACACTTGTATGAAGTGTTGCAGTGTATGTAGTAACACTTGTATGAAGTGTTGCAGTGTATGTAGTAACACTTGTATGTAGTGTATGTATGTAGTAACACTTGAGTCATTACTAGTTAGTTACCATGATCTTCACTTTAGAATACTGATCCAAATATTTAGTAATTCCTTTAGAAGTATGTAACACTTGAGTCATGTTTAGTCATTTGTCCTGCATTAGTTATTGATTAGTTTTGCATGAATTATGAAACTTTTTCAGTAGTTATCTGGGAAGTATAAAGAAATAGTAGTTATTGACTAGTTAATAGTGAACTACCATTTTCATGTGTGTGCTATTACTAATTCGTTAATCAGAGTTTCTTGTTAGTTAATAGTAGTTACTAGATTCTTAATATTGTTACTCATTTGTTCCTGTGTAGTTATAACTTAACGAAGGAACCCAATTCTAAAGTGTTACCAAACGATGAAGCATTTGTTTTAGTCCAGTACAGTACAAAAAGTGCACATTAAAGTCTTATCATAAATTCTCTCTCTCCTTTGCATTATCATCAACATACACAGCGAATTACAAAAAACACTCGTTACAACTAACAGTGAACAAATATAAACAGACTCTTTTCGGTGGGTGTTTAATAAACTGGAAACCTTTATATCCGTAAAACAACTGATGAACTGTAATAAAGTGCATGCTGTCCCTTTCATTACTTTAGTGACCAGATCGCTCCACAGACTGTAAGCTGGATCACAAACAGTTGGTACAGATCCATCCTCGAGTAACAACTTTTTAGCAAAGCCTGCTTAGTACGGACCCTCATTCACAAAGCATTATGGTGTAAAATGATTCGTGCAGACATAAATGTATTTAGGTACCGTTATTTGGGGTCGCATTCCCTTAAAAAATAAAAGTAATTCAGTGCGTCTTCAGCAGCTCAGATGTTGGGAGTAAATGAAGACTGCTATGTTCATTCTTACACCCAACAACAAAACACCTAAATCGCTTAGAAGACATTCTTGTCTACAGCTGCTCCGACATCGAAACAATGGTGGACTGTGTGTACAGCTCACTCAGTATATGCTATAACTGCAGTGTCAGTCAACAGTCCTGGGCGGGGCTTGTGCAAAAGTACTTCACATTGTCCAGAATCTGAAAACGTCTTGTTCTGAGACACTGCTTATGATTTATGGGGATTAAAAAAAAAAAGCACTGGGTGGATTTTTATCTTTATAGGGTGGTTGTGTACACACACTACCAACACACATTATGTTCAAACACCATGTAAAAGTGAATTTTGCATAATAGGTGCCCTTTAAGGTTAAAGCAGATTTTGGAAGTTAAGTATTTTGACATTATAGCACTTAATGAAATATAGAGTTATACGTTGTAAAATACACAGACAGCAAAATGCCATCCTGTAATATAAAAAACATTGTCCCAGTACTTTATTGAGAATTTCGGGCTTGCACAAGTGCCATTTTTTTTTTACCATAAATTTAACCAGGTTTTTATTTTGAAAATGTACACAAACATCTCTTTAAAATAAAATGTGCACTTTTTTCAAAAAGGTCAATCCATAATAATTTAAATAAACCAATTTTATACCAGATTTTAGATGTCTAAGGCAAGACACTCCCTGAGTAAATAGGGTAACAAAAAGCTTATAGATATCACCATTCTTCCCCAGTTGATTTATTAGATTAAGAAAAAAAATGGTATAACAAGTTTTATTAATTTACATATGCAAATGAGGCATTATCTAATTTGAATACACTTCAAAGTGTATTTTGGATGTTTTCTTTACACCAATCTGAAAAAACCCTTTATAAAAAGCCAAAAAGCTCAAAATCTCACCAGTGTTTTTACCTGTAGTGTCTCACCTTAAGCTGAATTGTGGGCGGTTAGTAAATAAGATGCAGGGTTTTGCAGAATGTTACTGTCTGATGGATAGGTATGCTAATGATTGCTTGTGAGTCGATGTGGGTGCACACATGTGTGTGTTAGGGAGGGATGACAGACTGCAGACAGGCTGTTTGTCACTGGGTGGCATGTCAGGGACAGAATCCTGTGAGGGCTCTGTAATTATGGTCTGAGGCTGAAGGGTCCGATCAAAGCTCAGCAAGCAACAAATCCACACAACAACCACACACAGACAGTTCTCTCTCTCACTCATACACTTGTATTCATACACAAACTCTACAAAAGATGCAAGAGTTTGTTTATGTCTGAGATAGAGGTCTGCTACTCAACCCAAGCATTACGTTTTGTGACAAACTGACGAAAGATGATATTTTGAAGAATATTTTTGTCCACACAATGAAAATCAATGGGGTCCAAAACAAAACTTTTTAATTTATGAAAAACAAAAACCCAATGTGATATTTTTTATTCCACCGAAAAAAGTAAGTCATATAGGTTAAGAATGAAATGAAGGGGAGTAAACGATGACAGAATTTTATTTTTTGGGTGTCTTCCCTCTCTTAGTTCCTCAATTTCATGCCCCTTAACATAACCGCGAATTTCACGTTCCCAGAATAAAATGTTTCAGAGAGTTCAGAAACAGTGCTTGCTTACTGATATAGAGAATAACCCCCTTTAGACTTTGTGCTTTTAACTATGCAGACTTTTTCATGCTCAAACAGTAACATTACATATTAAAGAATGTGTAAAAAAAAGCATAGTATGTCCTCTTTAGAAGTTCTCACCTTGTTCAGAATCACCTGTGAACTCTCCTACCGCAACAGAGTACCCTAACAGACAGACAGAGAGAGAGAGAGAGAGACAGAGAGAGAGAGAGAGAGAGAGAGAGAGAGAGAGAGAGAGAGAGAGAGAGAGAGAGAGAGAGAGAGAGAGAGAGAGAGAGAGAGAGAGAGAGAGAGAGAGAGAGAACATTAGAAACCAGAGACACTACACTGAGAGAAACAGTTGATGCTGCTAACCAGTCGGTCAGTTTAAAAATGATGTTTACTCATGTTATCTTTATCTCTTCATTTTATTAATGATTGTACTTTTATCATGAGATTCCAGCTGTGATGATGATTACTTACAATACATGAGAGAAAATGCTCATAGGAGTATTTGATTTTGTGTATTTAAGGAATGTGTGTGTGTGTGTGTTTGTATTGAGGTCTGCAGTTCCAGATGTAAATGTTATCAGAAGGCACAAACTCAGCACCAAACTGAGCTATGGGACAGAGGGTCAAGGTTACCTCAACATCCACAAAAAAGCTTGTGTGTGTGTTCATGTGCGCGCGTGTTTATTAAATTGACTGAGGGCCGGTTCCCCTGACCCATTAACAGGGCCTCAAGCAAATCGCTGGTGTCCCATAAAGCATCTTTACCTTTCAAAGGCAAACACACAGACACGTCTCTTACCTAGGTAACTGTCATCATATGCGTCTGATGCTGCCACAGTCTGCTTCTCTCCCTGAACTTTGCGAAGGATATTTTTCAGGGAATAGCCGTTCAATATCTCTGCAACTCCTGCAGTGATCACTTGACCTGAACACACAAATACACATTTTTATTAGTTTTCACATATGGATGTTGTGTGAGTGTGTGTTAATGTGTATTAGACAAACTTGTGTGGTGGCAGATGTTACTCATTTTTTGGATGGCAAAACATCAAACTGTAATGTACAAAATTACTACAGAAAACCATATGAACTAAAAAAAAGGGATAAAAGAAGCAATAAAGATTTTTTGTAAAATATATTCTTGGACATACTAAAAATAAATGCTAAAAAATGATTTGTCCTTTATGTCAATAATGTTACTGCAATATTTCTTCAAATTAATTTTAATGAAATAAACTTATAGGCTAATGGTCATGAATTTCTACATGTGACATTCTTTCAATTGAAAAGATCTGGTGTTTCTCATTTCACACCATTTTTTCTTAATTTAAAAAATATATATATTTAAATTATTGATAGTTAATTATCACATTCAACTACAATAATTATACAATAAAATTAAGATTAATAATTATAGCTGTTTGTTTTTGTGATTAATTAGTGTTCCATACACACATTACTCTCATTTACTACCAGGCTACAGCCTGACCTGAACCCTAACCATTAATCTCTCTTAATATGTGTATTTAGCTGTGTGTGCGCGCATGTGTCTCTATTAACTTGCATTTGTTTTGTGGGTACATGACACAACATGTGGTACTTTTTCTCCTCTCAATTTTTTTGTCTTTCCTCAAAAGAAAACATAATGAAAGGCAAAGGTTAAGGTGGACTGAGTGTGGGAATAGAGGAGAGGAGAGAAAGCGAGTGGCAGGTCATAACTTATAATGCATTAGTATTTATCCACAGCATGAAGTATATATGAGAGAGAGAGAGAGAGAGAGAGAGAGAGAGAGAGAGAGAGAGAGAGAGAGAGAGAGAGAGAGAGAGAGAGAGAGAGAGAGAGAGAGAGAGAGAGAGAGGCCTGTGTCCGACATTATTTTTTGTCTCATCTCTAGTCATCTGCCTCTCCATTACAATCAAAAACCAATAACACATGTGAGACTTGATGTGGAACCCAGAATTATCAGTATTTATTAAGAACTGTAACTCTGAGTTCAGTCTGTGGGGGGTCTAAAGATTGAGCTCATATGTTATCATATACGACTGCAATTACACAACAATCAACATCTAGCATAGTGATCCAAATTCAGACACAAACAATCACATATGCATCCGGCCACAAAACATTTAACTGTGCCTCATTTAGTTAGGGCCAAACATTCATTCCACACATTTTTATTTATTTATTTTAGATTTTAGATTTTTGAGAAGTGAAAATTTGATTTTTTTTCTCTCTCTACAAGCAATAAATAAGGTCTCCCACATCTTTCGGATTTGACACATCATTTCTATAACTTATTCAGTCATTCAGGATTAGGAGATAAAAAGTAACTGACAGTAACAATAATTGTTAAAATTACACAAATTATTTTATAGACATTGCACTAAGAGATACTGTTAATTATTCATATTAGAGTGGAACAAAAACTATTTCCATTATAGAAATCAACAGACTTTAGGATTTTATTGATTTAAAGTGTTTAAAAACAAAGAAATTAAATAATAATAATAATTTTCTCAAAAGTCATTTTTAAAATTCACATTCAATGCATTAATAAAGCTATAAGTAGATATTGAATACACTCAACTTGTTAATCAGCCAGATGAGTTGATGCTGACAGTCTCAAAATGCCCAAACTGTTCTATCCCTAACATAAACATTGCTAAACAAATGCAGGTGTACAGATCTCTGCATTCTCATCAAATGTACTTCATAGTTAATTGAGCAGAATGTATAAAAGTGAGGAAGTGCAGGCGTTCATTACCCAGCAGTCACTGGAGCTTAAAAGCGATGATTACAGCTCTAACTGTGAGCCAACACTAAAGCCACTGACCAAAAAGAGCAGCTCATTGACCTCGACCAGTCTTCTATTATCACAACCGCTATATTACCGCCATCATTGACCCATCTGTGATGAGTGAACTGTGACAGAACACTTCACCTGAGCTTTGATTGGCTGAACAGACTCCGCAATGGTAGCGCTAACACACTGAGATAATCCCTGATTGTATTGCTAACAGGGCTCATGGGAGGTGTCGTGTCATCTGTCTGAGTGTCTGTTATTTTGCTTTGAAGGTGGAGGAAGGGTCAGCCTGGTCAGTTTGTTGGACGGAGCTAAGATTCTTGGGCTCCTGTGAGACTGTGAGTTTGGGATATGAGAGACTTGTGTCTGCAAATCTCACTCAGAGAGACTCTGAAAAAGGATGGAATGTTGGAAAAGAAAAAACAATAAGGAGAAGTGTGTTACCTTGCCAGTAGAAACTCCCTGGTCCTCCCACAACCAGAGTCCCTTCCTGAAAGAAGGAGAAATAAATGAGTGAGGAACTAGGAGAGAAGGTAGAAATGAGGAGGTAGAAATGTGTGTTTGCTTGTCCAGCAGTCTTATAAGAGACTTACAACAGTGATGGGTGCTATAAATGTAACACATAAGAGCAAGTAATAGAGATGAAAGAAATAAGGCATGAACATAAAGGAATCAGCCCTCTTCCTGATCCGATGAAGGGTCAAAGTGATATGAATTCTTTTTTTTTTTTTTCAAGATATTGAACAAAAAATAAGGACATAATGTCACATAGGAAGTAACCATAAAGATGAAATACACAGACATGGTTAAGGAGGGATATATGTTACCTTAGTGAAATCAACACTGAAGCCCGCCTGGCAGAAGCCCTGGCCCTCGGGGTCCGGGTTATCTAAAAATATCAGAGCAACCTCAGTAAAACAAGCCATTAAGATATGCCTGAGTACATAAAGTTTCAGCACTTCGAAGGCAAATATGTAAAATATTTATGTAAATGGATGAAGGGATGCATTGAAACGTTCAGAAGTTCACACTTCATATTATTATTGAATGAGATGTAAATATGAGGTCTAAATTTAAATGTTTTGATCTTTTTTTCAATATATTCAGTAAGCATAATTGTATTCACATTCATAAGCTAAGCCACAGCCATTTCATAACATCACAATTCACACATCTGGGCAAATCTTCCAAAATTGTCCCAATTTCTTCATAAAATGAAGAGGCAACTATGGTCCTAAGCCTACGATAAATCTCAATCCCCCAACCATAACCAACCTATCTAAAATCAGAGGAAGACGATTGATTGATAAGAGTGAGTCCAGGCTAAAATCTAACCCTAAAATCGGATTGGAGGATATGAATATTGTTCAAGGGCAAAAAAAAAGAAAATAAATATTATGTACAGTAAGTTATGTCCTGTGTGTGTTGATATAATATGTTGTAGAGTAGCTGGTTTGAGTTAATGAGGCATAACATCACTTCCAAATCCCAACCACAGCATGTTCTCTGGAATACAATAAACTCTCTCTCTCATTCGATTTCTTTTTCACTTCTTTCACTCCTCGGCCAGACTTTGCCTAGTATTTCACTTACTTAACACTACTGTCTTTTCAACTGTGTGTGCGCGTGTACACATGCATGAGTGTGTCTAGTGTACAGCTAACATAAGCTGGATAATATCAACGCAGAGCGTCCCTGCCCTGCACCTTGGCAAGGACTCCTAGCTGACCTGCCAGGGAGACGGCTGGCACTTGAAAATGTTTGTCAGGAAAGTAATTCACAGTCATTATGGCCTCATATGCCATAAAATAACTTTCCCTCTGAACAGATGAGGCACAGTTATCATTATTAATATACCACTTCACTCTACACTAACTGTTAATACAGACTGTTTCAGTGTGAGTGTGTAAATTAAAAACAATATGTGTATCTGATGTGACGGCCAAAAAATCAGTGTTAATTTATCAACTACCCTTAACGGTGAATGAGACCTCAAAGTACAGGGAATAAGTGACAAACATGTGAGTTTTCCCTTTTATTTCTGTTTACAGCAGGGGATATGATTGCCATGCCAACTGAAACAAATGGGCAGGAACGGGCACAGGCCGAGAAGCAGCAGATGCATCTGTTATTCTGTGGGAAAATCAGGGCTGGCACAACTACTAATTTTTACTAGTCGGCTAGTCATCCAGAAAATGAAGTATACCCGGGCCTTAAATCAGTCAAATCAGTCAAAACACTCAGGACTCTTGGTGCTGTTTCTGGTAAGTCCAGCACTGCATTATCTGTGAAGCTGAGGAAGATGCAGGTAAGAAACAAAAGCATGTACAGTATATCTTCATTACACAGGTTCATGCTATTTGCGTTGCAACGAACACTGCCAAAAGTAGTCATGTTCCACTGGCTAGTCACACACACACACATTAGTTTCTGTCAGCCTTTGGGCAGCACTTGATTCATTTCAGGGTGGCATGCAAGAATTTTGTCTTGTACTGTATATGAATATGCTAAATGAACCCAGACCATCTCAGATGTCCGCAGCACCAGCACGGTACACTTATAATGTACTTTGTGAAAAAGTATTCTGGGTTCATGCTATTTAAGTCCTAAATAATTCCAAATATAATTGACCATTACAGTTTACTATACAAAACTGTTATGCAACTACTCTACCTTTCAAAAGTTTAGGGTCAGTCTGTCAGATGTATCAAAGCTCAACAAGGCTTCATTTATTTGACCAAAAAAACGGTGAATACAGTAAAAACAGTAATAATGTGAAATATTACTACAATTTAAAATAACTGTTTTTTATTTAATTTATTCCTGTGATGGCAAAGCTGAATTTTCAGCATTACTCCAGTCTTCAGTGTCACATGATCCTGCAGAATTAGTTCTGATTTGCTGCTCAAGAAACATTTCTTATTATCAATGTTGAAAACAGTTGTGCTGCTTAATATTTTTTCAGAATTTTTTGAAGAATAGAATATTCAACAGAACAGCATTTATTTGAAAATAGACTTAGTAAAAGTCTTTACTGTCACTTTTGTTTAAATTACTCAATTTATTAATTTCTTTTGAAACAAAAAAGAAATAAAAGACTGACCCCAAACTTTTAAACATGCACACTACACTGAAACACAAATTTGACCAGGAAATTTCACCTAATTGTTATTGAACAAGCACAGAAGCATAATTAGTAGACCCAGACCCAACAAGTCAACTTCTGTTATAACAGAAACTATTGGACTTGGTGGTGCATCCCTACCGCAAAGCATGATGGGAATGTGTTTCTGCTCTAAACAAAACTGCTCTAAACTTTAGTAAAGCTTAAAAAAACATGGTTCTAGTTAAAGTTAACTGCATGCTCACTTGTTCTGTGTCATTGTTTGCTTCTCTTTGTGTGTGTGAGAAAAATACTCACTGGTTCTACAAGGTGAATACTCCGCATAAGCACTGAAGTTCTGCACAGCCACATAACAGGTTCCCACTGGATCCATCTCACTGCTGACCTTCACTGTCCTCCAGTGATAGAGGGGAGCACAGGCCTACAGAAACACACAAGCACCATGTTACTGTAAATAACAGCCCTGATAGATGTAGGTCGAACGTAAAGATGCTCCTTAGGACTGAGCTGGAGATAGAAAAAAGGTCTGTCTTGTATCATTTTCTCAATAAAAGCATTTTAAAGAGTTAAATGTTTCAGTATTTGATTGTTTGGAGAACAATAGTCACATTTGGGCACAGTGCCTCCCCTCATGTAAAAACTCTGGCCTATCTCTTTCAAACATCAGCAGTTCTCCACCTCGCATGGTCAACCTCAAATCAACATTTTCCAAAAAACCCCTCAATAACGGGACAGAGCCACATTGCCTATCAAAACATTTCCACATAACTACACTCCCATGAAACTCTGATTCTGGCACCCATGCATTCATGAATGAAACACTTATGCAATGCTATTAAATAACATTAACCCCTTTGATGGGCAGCTATATTCCAACCACATCCATGAACGCACGGAAGCATGCGTCCAGCATGAGGATGACTGCAAATGGTCTTTAAATGGGTTAGGTTCCTGATCATCACTTACCACCACTTTGCCTTTGTGGGTCCTGACTGTGGCTCCAAACCACTGATATGATTTAAATTCAAGAGGCTCCCGTGTCCCGTTCACTTTAATCATCCTGTTATCTGGACAAAAGAGAAAGGAAGAATGAAAGTCAACAAAAAAACTGAGAGAGGGACTTCATTATATGATAAACAGAAAACATCAGGCAGCTGAGTAAGACATTGCGAGCACTTGTGCCAATATACTCACTTTCGAAAAATATGAGCCATGAAACAGCAAATTAGCCTGGCTTCAAATGAGACGGTGTTTGTTTATGTGAAGGCAAATCTACAGGGGGTGTACACACATGCACATGATTCTGTTGATCTGTTTCTACAGGGGTTCTGTGCGATCCAGAAAAGATCCCGCTACAGCTGGGCCTGATTAGAGCTCCATAAGGTACAGTCTACACCTCATAAAAACACATCAACTTTAATACTTCTCTGCTCTCTTCTCGCCATCTCTCAGGCCTTTACTATGGGCCTTTTACTTCACGCTAAATGTAAATCTTATACTTTAGCTTGAGATTTGAGTATGATTTTGCAATTTTTGTAAGTAATTTTCTCTCTCTATAACTCTTTCTTTAAGGATGCTTAATGAGCATCACCATTAATATTGTGGATCCAATAATTGACAAATTTATAAAGGTGCAGTCGCATTTAGAGTTATTCAGTGACTTAAATCGAGTCATTTCAATAGAATAGCACTCGGATTCGCTTCCATGGTGCTGTCAAGTACGAATTGCAGTCTGTGAGGTTAACTAAACGCTATTGGCTATTTGTAAAGGGGGAGGAGCCATAAATGTGTCCCGCCTTAGCTTCCTGTTTCAGTGAAAATTACGTCCATGCATCATACAAAGCTGAGCGTTCCAAGGCACTTCAGTGGGCCTTTAAACCATGCAGCCCGGTCTGCTACTTCTTTTCAAAAGAATTTGATTTACAATATTCTCCTGCTGATACAATTCTGTAGACTTGACCCATATCTAAGACTTGGGTGTACACTTTTTTTATGACTTGGAATAGCCAAACTGCACAGAAACACCATAGCAACCTGCAAAATACCCAAGAAACAGTATAGCAATGGTCTAGCAACAATCCAGAACACATTATTACCTGCACAGCATGCCATAGCAACAATCAACAAGGCTATAGTAACCACATAGCAAACACACCCTGGGAACCTCCTTAAACACCCTTGTACCACCAAGAACACCTTAGAAATCACACAGCAATACCCTAGTAACACCATAGCAAAGTCCTAGTACCACCAAGAACACCTTAGAAACCACATAGCAGTACCCTAGCAACCACTTATCAACACTTTAGCATGACAGCTGGGACTTTTGCACAGGAAAAGCACCACTACAATTTTCTATGCAAAATGTCCTCATGCCAAATTCTTTTTTATTGTTATTATGTGAAAGTTTAGCTACAATTTGTGTGTGTTGATAGTATGTTGTGCACACCTAGCTATAAGTGCAATGTGATCAGGAAGTTGTTGTTGCTGATGGAGATCAGCAGACTGGATTAACAAAATAACAGTAAATAGACTAACATGCACAAATTCTTAATACAGATATACTCATGCAGTACTATTTTCAATTAATAAACAAAGCTATTTTTCAAAATCAAAAGTACAAAACAGGCCAGAAAAATCAGGACATCCTTTTAATATGAACACATGTTCTGGTGTCACACACTGCGCTAAAATGCAAGGTCAGACTGACAATATAAAAACACAGCAGGGCATCATTTGGTGCTTTAAAACATCTGTTTCATTTTTGGGTCCAAAAGACATGCTTGTAATTTAGTCATTTTATTCATTGATATATATTTGTTGTAAATGATTCCTGCTGTTATGAATGAAAGCTCCTATAATAATAAAAACTGTGATCTTTGTAAACGTAAGTGACCTGTGCTGCTAATCAGACACATTCACTTGTCTCCGATATTACAAATGTAATATTACAATTTACCTCAAATATGTCAAATGTTCTTGCTGTAAGACCTCTAGAACACCTGGACATGTAACTATGAAGTTGTGTGTGTGTCTGTGTGTGTGTGTGTGTGTGTGTGTGTGTGTGTGTGTGTGTGTGTGTGTGTGTGTGACAATTGTGTGAAAACTTTCAAGACAAGGTCCAGTGGTAGATGACCCTATCTGGTGTATCTGATGAATTTACTCTTCTCAGTCAGGACTGCATTAGTCACACACACACACACACAGACCGTCATCAATAACGTCAGTCGCACAAACACATGCCATGCCCCCCATGGATAGCTCTAAGGGTCACAGTGGGAAGAGTGCACAGGATCAGAGGTCAAGTTTGTTAAAAAAAAAACGTAAGTAATGAATCTGGAAATGTGTGTGTTCTGAGAAGATGTTCTTGAAGGAGTAGATGCTGGAAATGCATGGCACTTTTTTCTCAGACACTAACAAAGAACACACAGCGCTTTTGCCTTCCCTTGACAGGGTCTGATTTCTTCCCTTATTTCCCTTGTGTTCACAGCTCTATCTCTCTCTGCCTCTCTCTCTCTGCTTCTCTCACCTCATCAAAATCAGGCTCCTAAAACCAACCATCTTGAACCAAAGTGCCACTGCTTTCATCTCCAACTGACAATCCATTTGAATGTCAATTCCTCACTGATGCTTATCACACACGCACGCACACACACACACACACACACACACACACACACACACACACACACACACACACACACACACACACACACACACACACACACACACACACACACACACACACACACACACACAGGGTTTTCATTTTTTTTCCATAGACATAATGGTTTTTATACTGTACAAACTGTATATTCTATCCCCTTGCACTAACCATACCCCTAAACCTACTCATCACACAAAACTTTCTGCATTTTAAAATTTTCAAATAACATGATTTTAAGCAGTTTTCCTCATGGGAACCAAAAAAATATCCCTACAAGGACAAGTTTTTCAGATATTGTCATCTTTATGGGGATATTTTGGCTACGTTCACACTGCTTAATGCTCAATTCAGATTTATTGCTAAGATCCGGCTACGGATTGGCTACGCTCACACTGTGAGTCCAAATCCAATTATTTGTGTATCCGATTGGAATCTGATCTAAAATAATTGCCCACATTGTGTATTGCAACTGTTTGTGTGTCCATTTTATGGAATGTCTGCATTGGTTTCTATGCCAATGGCATTGTGTTTGGTAGGACTACGGCAAAAACAACAACAACCGCAATATGGAGGGTTTTGCAATAAAGATGTTGATGTCTTATTTACAACATGACAATGTGTAGCCACTCTGGATTACTGTCTTCTGAGCCAGACACAGAAACGTAGGAGGCTGTTATGAGCGGCTTCATTCCACGCGGTTGTCTCTGCCGGTTTCAAAACATGTCTCTGTTATATTGTTATTTTCTGCTCGTCCGGCACTTTGTAACAACATTGTTTCTGCAGTGAGTTTCAGCATGTTTCCTATAACATCGTCTGGCTTGAGAAAGTTACATAAACCATGCGAAATCCGATCAGAGCGGTCAGAGTGAAACTAATTTCCAGAAATGCGATTTGAATATGATTTCAAACCAATGTGAATGTAGCTCGAAACGGATTTTTAAAAATCGTATTTCATGTGATTTTTCGCAGTTCACGCTTGCTCTGATCTTGCTCGCACATCTGATCAGATTTTAATCGGATATGTACAAAAAAATGGATTTGGACTGACAGTCTGAACATAGCTATTGTTGTTTAAAATGTGGCCAATATCTGATTCCAGTGCGAACAGATCACGATCCTATAGTGACCTGCATGCGCAAAAGAATGATAAAAAGACGACACTCAGCACGCTGTCAAACAGAAGTAGACACATTGAAGTAAGGACATTAAAGTAAGCAAATAAGTGTTTTTTTTATAGCGTGATCTGCCGCGGAAGCCAGCGAACTTATGTGCAGGCTATATAAAAAACAAAGACGATGATACTAAAAAAGAGAGCAGAGTTTTTAAACATCTATGATACGAACCCTCATGTTTTGCTTGTATATAAAGCTGTCACTGTAATACTTATGAGTTCTGACTTTTGACACATCACTGTCCTTCCACTGACTACCTTTCCCAACTGTCTTGATAACATCGGGTATGTAAAATCTTTGAAGCAACTCTTATGAGTGCAGAATTGTGACGAACATGGATCTAGAGTGACGTAAATGTCGCATGAGTTGCGATATGACTTTTTAGACTAAGGTCGCATTGCAAAACATTTGACCTGTATCAGATTTACTACCACATATGGAAGTGGCACAAATCAGAATGGAAAATACACACTGTCATGAAAAAAAAAAAAAAACAGATCTGAGTCACATGTAATCAAAAAATCGGATTTGAGTCAAATTTACCAGCAGCCTGAATGTAGCCTTTGTCCTCATTATGTAGGGTTTACCGGGAACACACACACATACACATTTCAGTACCTTATCCATGCTTCCCTGTGGCATTCTCTAAAAACGTTAAAAAAATAAAAAAAGAATAATAATTTAAAAAGCAATGTCAGAATCAGTTATTCCAAAGCTATGAAAACCGATACAAATTTCATTTTTGT
Organism: Meda fulgida; assembly: GCA_030578275.1. Taxonomy (NCBI): domain Eukaryota; kingdom Metazoa; phylum Chordata; class Actinopteri; order Cypriniformes; family Leuciscidae; genus Meda; species Meda fulgida. Next base: position 14,826,502 of record CM060631.1, read on the forward strand.
AGATATTCCGAATTTGTCTAATTAAATGTGAATGCTAAACATACAAAAGACAGTAGATTCGAGTTCCAAAAGGTTTTTTTTAGTAGCCTAATTTTGAAGAATTATAGATTTTGAATCCAATAAAAATAACCGGGTTATAAAGAGTGATTCAATATTTCCCTTTCTTGCACTTTATGTTTGACTCTGTTGCTGACAGACATCATCTACCTACAGCTTTTCCATCACTAAATGAATTAGACGAAATAAACAGCACAAAAGTACCGGGAAATAATGAACGAAGACATTCAAACGTAAAGATAAAATGTTGGTGACCTACAGAATAGACGCGCGCAATGGACGTCGCAATTACAGCAGATTACGCACTGAGGTAAAGTTACGCGCCTTTCTCTGGTAATTACTACGCTCCTGAAATTTTAAACCAAACCATATGCGGTGAAATTAACTCTTTCTTGGATGTGGTTTTTGATCTTTTTATTAGAGGAACGGGAATTTATGAAGCCTACTCTAAAGATGGTGCTTAACACAGAAAATATGTGTTAATACTGTACATAAAATAAAGAAACAATAGCATGTAGGTGTTTTTAGGTTATTTGCACATTATCTATGTACGAGTTTATATTGAATGTATAAAATAAGAAGACATTGTAATAACTCAAAGGGGCAACCTGTTTCAATAGAAACTGCTCATGGTCATTTTGCATTAGTTGAACTTGAAGGGTTATAAATCATGAGGGTACCTACTTGCTTTATCAAAGGGGATCTGGCGGCAGGAGTCTGGGTCTAATGCCGGCCAGGGACAGTAGTACACCGCTCCTCCCTCCACAATCCCTGGCTGAGAGGTGTTCGCTTTAGGAGCCCCAACCAGCACCGACATGCTGGAGAGAGAAAGGCATAAATCTACGCACAAGCGCATCCAACTGAATCACAGTAATAAACTTACAAGTGACAATATGAACCCCAGAAAAGTAATCCAAATGTGAGGTAGCCTATTTTAGTTCAGCATTTCCATTTAAATGTACTACTTCATTATCAACTTCTGGCGCCTGAGTTCAAATGGTCCATATTGGTGGTGCTGAAAGTGTTTTTTCATACAAGCATAACCAAACTAAGTTATACGACATATAGCCTACTGGAAGATGCTTCTCTTTAGGAGCTTGTCAATTTTATATATAAACAAAAACAAATAAAAAAATGTTTATCCCACTTACGCATTTCTGTCCTGTGTTGGCTGGTAAAAGTCCAGTGAGTATCCAAAATAACTTCCTTCTGGTCCATTGTAAACCGTTGGCTTTTCTAAATCTAGATTAAAAGCAGCAGCTTCGCAAAAAACTAAAAATGTGAGCAAAAACCCACGAGAAAACACGCGGAATAAACACGGGTACATGACTTCAGATCAGTTTCTTCAAATGTAATCCAAAAGTTTTGAATAAAGATGTGCAGAGAGAATGTAAGTTATGTCCGTGCTCAGCTGTCATGAGTGTGTGCTGCGCTCCATGCGTCGGTCTGCTGCTGCCTTCATGCAAGCCGCGCGCCTTTCTCAGTCTGCGCGAGCTCTCTGCGTACTAAACATTATAATGAGCTGCGCACGAGACCGGACTCCTGCACCACATCACACAGCATCCGGACAGCTCCTTTTATGGATACACACACATAATATGAATTTACACACAATTTAGACTAAAAATATACAAAAATGAAAAGCCCTCTATTACTAATAATATTGTTAATAGTGATATTATTAGTTTTACACATTATTATTGTTTCCACATTCTATCAACTATAAGTAACTTTGCAACTACATGTCAACTAAGTCTCATTATAGACTATAAGTAGACTGTATAGTAGACTGTTATGCCTACTATTATAGGTTATGGTTAGGTGTTAGGGTTCGGGTTAGGAGAATGTCTGTTGGGAGCATCAACATAAAGTGTTCCCAGATATTAAGCAGACAGTATAATACTCTAATGACAGTTAGTTGACATGTAGTTGCAAAGTTACTTATATTTACTTATTACTACTATTTAGATAATGAAGCTACTTCATATAGGCTATTTATCAATATAATTGACTTATTTTGATGTAGCATCAAATTATCATCATCTCTCTCTCTCTTATATATATAGGCCTATATATATATATATATATATATATATATATATATATATATATATATATATATATATATACATACATACATACACTGAATAAATATACACTGAACACACATACACTTTATATTTATTTGGTAACTAGTTTAGCCTATTTTTTGTTAAATATATTTTTTTAATTTTATAGGCCCTATTAAAAATAATAGCAATGACAAAAATTATTTATTATATTTTAATTAATATAAAATGTATCAACATTAATATTGCCATATCATTCGGATAAGTTGTTTCAATTTGTATCAAACTTAATGCGGATGCTTTTATAATTACGCAATTTTAATACCGGCTGCGAATAATGAACGGTGATTATCCTCGTCAGACATCCAAAGTTAAACTTTTGAACGAAGCTCGCGATAAGTATAACCTTTGGAAAATAAACGGTGGGTGTTTTTAAGAGAATCTACAAACGTGCATCGTTCTTGACTCGTTTCCTTGGAGCAGATCTAAATTTAGGTGCACATCTGAGCGCAAGACATGGGCTGCTTCTGCTCTCCATCTGGGTGTCAGAGTTTTAATCCTGTCTAAATGAAGTCATTCCCTTCACCACCCATCCTGTGATCACCAAACAGTCTGTTCCAAGTTCCAACTGTACACAACCTCACACTTTCAAGAAAACCACTCAAAAACACTTTTTGAAATTGCCATGGGGTGCATACCATGTGGATATTATTATTGCCTTGTTAATTATGATAATATAAGAAAATAGTGACTTTTTATACACAAAAGTATACACAGTATACAAACCATAAGAACGTACCATATATAGTGAGAATCAGTGCCATTTGGGACAGGGCCATAGTGAAGGACTTGGGCTGTGTGCTTTCTTGTGGTGGCATCAGCCAATCAGCATTAGCATGTGATAAATGACCAATCGTGTACTGGACACTTTCAGAAGTCAGGCCTTGAATCAATCACGAGTCCCATCAGAGGCTATGAGACTGAAAAGAATTCACATTTCATTTCAATTCATATTGCAGAAAAGATAATACAAATCATACAGTTAGATAACATCATGTATTCATTTACATGATGTTAGACGTTACATGTTGTGATCATGATTATTACAGCACATGGAAAATGTGGAAGTTTATATGTTGATAAAGTGTTTGCATCATATGAAGTCCTTGCAGGGGTTGGCATTGTCTCTTCACAGGAGTTTGGTCATCTTAAAAACTTTGTAAGATGCTGGATCCAAACTGGAGATGGCGTAGCCTTTAGTTACCAGGAGAGCAACTGGAGAATAATTAGCATATAGCTGCTGTTCATAACATTTCAAGCAAAAGATAATCATGTGCATCTGATCTGATATAACTGTAATACAAGGTTATGAGATGCATTATCTCACAATGAAAGAAACTACATCAATTTCACAACTAATACCAACAATAAGACATGGATAAATCATTTTTATTCAGAATATACTTGGTAATCAAACATCATTGTGAAACATCTAACCTGTTCTATTAAATGCTAATGATGCAAGAAAAAAGGGGTGACTTTACTCAGTCTTCTAAAGATAAAAAACACTAAAAAAATATAGATCAAAGCACTCCACAGTAGAACTAGCAAAACATTTCCTTACATAGCTTACTGCTGTTGAGATAACATATGATTTTGGATGCATCAGTCAGGACTGAAGTGTTGCTCTGCTGGGCATTTCTGGGTTCTGGTGAAGAGTATTGGCGACAATCTTAGATATAGTGTTGTCTGTGCAACCCGGGACTAAAAGCATGATGATTTGATTCTGCACACACAATAATGGGTTCAGTATTGGATCTTTGGTGATTGTTGTCATCACTCTGTCTGGTCTAATAAAACACACTCACAGTAGTGAGTCGATACCCGCTTCTTTTCACAGAACTGACATGTTTAGCTCAGCTGCCTCTGAAGTCTTTTTGTAAACAACAAGAAGGGTTCATCTCTAACAGACAGATTTTAAGAAAAATAATAGATTAGGCATGGTCCATGTATTGTTCTTTCATTTCAGGAGGAATGAGAGAGCTGGAGAACATTCTCTGAATTCCCCTCTAAGGCTCGGAGAGGCAAAGAGCCAGACAGACTCTTTATCTCACTGTCCAGAAACAACTGGTTTTTAAAACAGGGCTCACAAGCTCAAAAATGTGCATGTCGTCCAACGACCAGTTGACCTGTATCATTGATTTTACTCTTGGTTGAAAAGCATGGATATTCCTTTAACACAAGCATGATTTGACAGAAAATGCATGTACTAAATGTGGGCTCACAGCCAGTGGCGGATTTCAATCAAAAGGTTCCCATTAATGTCAATGTGTGTATTTTCACTGACTGCGGAGCGGCTGCGTTCCGACTCCGTCCCAGCTCCGGTGTCCGCAGCCGTCCGCAGCAGATACGCAGAGTTTCTATTTTTGCCGGATACCGGAGAGCTCCGCAGCAATTCAGCACAGGGGAGATTATTATATTGCGCGATCATACGTGAATTCGCAACAAATCCGGACCTGGTAGGTATTGAAGGACGGCAGAGCCGACATGCAGCAGAGCTAATCCGCAGCTGTTCCGCAGTTGGTGGAAATCCTCTTGACTCTTTGACGTCTGACGTCAACCCGACTTTCATTTCCAACCAAAATCAAAAAGATCAAACGTCAGTCTGACATTGGGTTCTGACATCAACCCAACTTTCGGCACTGACACCTTGATTTGCATCACATGTATTGTTTTGAAATTTGATTAAAAGCTTTATCTTAGTCTCATCTGATTACAAACTAATTTCTTCCTGGGTTACATTATTGGCAAACTCCAGATGTGTTTTATATGGTACATGGTACCATTTTATATGGTATATGGTATATAACAGCTTTTTTTGCCCCATCCTTTCGTACAGGCCCGTGTTCTGCAAAGCCCTTTATATGATGGAGCCCTGAACCTCTTCAAAACAATATTTTTTTTTGCATTGAGTTTTTAGTGACAAACCTTTATAACCTACTATGTCAAACCTAAATGGTTTGTTATGCATCCTCTTCCTGACACTTGAGCCACATTCATACTTGGATATCATTTTCAGATCTTTTGCATTTGTTTTATGCTAGCTTTTAATCTTCTTCAGTCACATTCACTACAGACTTATTATTCAAACATAATAACCATTAGTAGAGGACAATCACGTTTCAATAAAAAAGGAAAGAACTAAAAAAAAATGGTTAAGGGTTTCTATTTTAGTGATGTTTGAAATAAACCATCCCAAAAATACTCTCTCCTCCACATTTTCTCTTTATTTATAAAGATTTCTTGAACTTTTGTTCTGCCAAGAACTGATAAACTCTGGCTGAAAAGTATAAAATCCTCCATGTTTTCATATTCCAGAAAGACATCAATATTAGCGTCACCTAACCAAGAATAGAAGCACCTGTCAAACACCCGTTTGTGTTGATAACAAGTCATTATAATATATACACTTGTCTTGGATTGGCTAGAGTGATACATTACCACGGTGAGCTGTAACAGAATCCCTTACATTGAGCAATTCATAATGTTTACGCAGCGATAACTAGTGTCCTCAACGTTTAAATAATTTTAGCTAAGATTGTTTATGATGATGCAACAAATGTCTGATAGCTCCCAGTCGACCCAGGCCCACTGATATTCTTTAAAGCCAAAATTTAGCAGGAACTACACAGACATGGAAGACATCAATTCTGAGGCACATTCTGGCAAATAAAAGCCTTGTATCCTGTATTCTGCATCTTGTTTTGAATTTATTTTCTCTGCCATTGAATATTGCTTGTTTGATGTGGCGCCAAGTCGTTTCGCTGAGAGCTTAATGAAAAATTTGGTTCCACTAAATGTCGCTTTTATTTCTTTCTGTAATAACATGGAATTTGGGCAAGTCTCTTGGCCCATGAAAGATGTGTTCCATATGTCACATGCACTCTTAGTGGTAACGTTTTTAATTATCTGTTGGTCTGACCTTTACAGAGGAAACCAGAGCAGCTTGATCAGTGACCCTGAGGATATTATGGGCCTCAAGGATCACATCCTGTGACATCAAATTTATTTGATGGCACAATCTTAAGCCCAAATCTGATGTAAACCTCTGAAAGCAGTCAAAACAAATACTGATCATGACCAATTGACACGGTTTCACTGTTTAAAAAAAAGCAAAAAAAAAAAGCAAAAAAAGCCAGTAATTGGCCAGGAGAATTAATATATCTCTCTCAACAGTTTTTGATGGAACGTCTCAAAAGACAAAGTAAATCAATCAACAGATTTAGTTAAGAAAAGCAAAAATCACTAAGCAACAATATAGAGTAGTGGTTCTCAGCTTTTGACTTGACGGCCCCCACTGTTCAAAATATATTCAAAGTCCCCTTAAATTTGCTATGTTTCTTTTTTTGTCAATATATTAAATTAATATATAGTTGAGAACCACTGATATAGAGGATGATGAAACATTAAAATAACTAAGTAAATTATTTTTATTTAAGTTTTATTAAGTAAAACAAATAAAATAATGTAAGAGCATAAGAAAAGTTTATTGAATGCATAGGTAAATATACACACACACACACACACACACACACACACACACACACACACACACACACACACACACACACACACACACACACACACACACACAAATTCCATTAAAAGAAGAGTGGTTTCATCTACTACATTTTCAAATAAACTTCCACATACTGTACCCTCCATACAACATATTACTTACGTAATCGGTCACTTACCTGCAGTTTTTGACTGCAGCAAAAGTAAGCAAGCAATTTTCCTATAGTAGACAGTTAACATGTCATGAAGTCCTGAGTTCAAGTCAAGCAAAAGACAAGTTCTTAATGCTGTCGCTCTAAGCCAGGATCCACTACTGTTGCCCCTACTGACAGCATAAGAAAACATGAAAGAATCTGAAGGTTCGTTTTTCCAGAGATTACCAAAAAGAAAAAAAATATATAAAATTAATCAAATGTAATGTGCAAGAAATTCTTAGTTATCTTTTGGTCAGGAACATTTCATCTTATACAAAACAAACACACCACAGTCCAGATGTGAAGAACAAAAGTGTTTATTTTAGTGAACCTTAAAGATCAGAATAAATAAAGGGTGAGCGTTTGTCTGTGTTATTCTTCACTCTCATGCAGAGAATCATAGTGTCATTCCACAGTACCTCCTGGAGGGTTGCTACTTCAAACTTTAAATAATAAAATTGCCCTATTCCTCCACTATCGTTTGGTGCCCAGCATGGGGTTATAGTGCATTCTTTTGTAAACCTGTCTAAACAGACTTCCTCTCAGGACCGAGTGCTGCAGAACATGGCCGCTCCTTAGCTGACCATTAACAAAACACAAATACTTTGTCCAAAAAGAGGCTTTGGTAAAATGATCCCTTAAATATTCACAACTACCAACACTGAAATTTCAAAAAAAAAAAAAAAAAAAATTACATATATATTAATAATTCCATAAATTACTAAAAAGATCATCCCAGTTGATGTGCTAATTCAAAGATTTATCATTTCAGACAAGTAAACAAAATCATGTACAAAGTTGACAAAAATAATATGAACACCTGCAAAAGCAAATACATTTGGTATAAACAACAGATGACCCCCCCCTCACACCTCAAATAATCTGTTCAAATCCAGGGCTTTAAACACAAAAACAGTCTTATAATCAAGCCGGTTGAGATGTAAAAAGCAAACAATAGGCGTTGTGTGAGTGCCAGGCGAACAGCATCGTCTCTCATTTGTATTTCAGGCCCTGTGTTGGCCTTCTAAATGTAGTGCCGAGAGAGTGAGCAGTCCTATGAGCGTTCCTGAAGTCAGCGGGCTGTGCAGCCAGAGGTTGGCAGGTGAAAGGTGAGAGATAAAGGTTAATTTAGGGAGGGTGACCTTTCTGTGGTCCACAGGAGCTCGATGTAGGGCCATTTGGTCTGTAGACAGCGCTTGACTGGAGTGTCGTCTGTACGTACCATGGGGTCCTCAAAACCCATGACCAAAGCAGTGCCCTCGACATAACTCACCTGGGGGAGAGAAACACAAGGGGTGAACATGCAACACATTGGCATACATCCGGTCAACTTCCTGACCTTCTAAATAAAACCTGGCCCCTGTTTCTGGAAAAGCCATTGTTTCTCTCTCTGCATGTGTCTCATTAGAGACCTGTTCTCCTGCTATGACATCATCAGACATAAGACAGTCGATGATTTCCATATGGAGGGCGCCATATTGCCAGGAAGGAATCTGCCCTTGACAAAGCGTCATGATAAACATGCGCCCTAATTTTTCAGAACATTTTGTGTTGCTTTTATACATTGTGTTACCCAAGTGAAACCTGTGAATCCATTCACTTATATAAAGGCCGCATATGTGTTTCACAAGGTCTAATAATGCAGTATTGAGTGTGATGGGAGATCCAATGACTCCTGATGACCTTTAAATCCAGGAATCAAGCTTCGCTGTCCACAATCATCAAGATCCCTTGAACATCCCTTCAAGCAGAGACAAACATCACTCACCAATCAAAGTTCATTAGCATTGCCTAATTCAACCCAGTCTTGAGTAAAAGCCATAAAGCTCTACGGCACTCCCTCTGGTGGCAACCACAAACATCTCTACACCAACATTACCAGTCCATTATGCAGCGAGGCTCAGACATGCTGACAGCACAAATCTCTCTGTTCAAGTCATTGGGAAGCAGATCACACACTTGCAAGACTCCACTTGTCATTTTTCTTCTAAATGGCCAACTAACCTCTGCTCAACCCTGTTTCAGTAAAAAAGTTGCTTTTGTCATCAACCATAAACGTTGCATTCATCGGTTTGCCCAGAGTTAAGAGAACTATCCATCAAACAAACACATAGAGACAGATTGATTAAAGAGTGCAAAAGCAGCAAATAGGCAGGTGTAGAAAAGGATGTTGAGGGATGATCTTTTGAACTTTGAAGATCTGAGAGTGCAGCTTACTATACTTCTACTATTAATTCCATACTTCAAGCAGCCCATTTTACCCAACCCTACCATTCTTCATTTTACAGCTATACTCTAGCTTTTGGCAGTAGAATGCAGCGGAAGGAAGGGTGACATCTTCTAGCTGACTAGACTGTAAATTATAACCAGCCATTTCTAGGCCCAATGAAGCGCTACAGTACATCTTGTTTGAAGGCACACATTCATCATGGCTGCCAGTCAACTGTGATCGTGTGGAACAGTGAGGTAATCCATGTTAGTTAGAACATGCCTTTCATAAAACTTGTCAACACTCTTTGTATGTTTACTTGAAATAATCCAAATATTTCCACTAGCCTGACAGATTTCATGTTTTGAGTTTTTTTTGGCATATTTATCTGAAGATAATAGTCTACTGTTGGTCAGCTTGGCTTTGTGTTCAGTTATGTCAATATTTTTAAATAAATATGTATTTATTTTCAGACTAAAACAAATGCACAAGGATTGAATAAAAGAAGTGACTCAACCAGTACCACATCAAGAACCGATTGGTTCCCACAATTATTAACAATGGATTTCCAAGGACCAATGAACAATGATTTTCTGGACATTTCACTTTGCTGTGAATTTCTAGTTCACAGTTTCTAGTTGAGTAGAGTTAGAAAACTGATCTTAAATATCTAATAAACCAGGCATATTCTGGAAGGCATTTAAATCCCGTGGAATCTGCAGTTTTCTCTATGGGCAAAATTCAGTCCTTGCAAACATCTTATGAATGTACACTACTGTTCAAAAAAATTATGCTCACCAAGATTGCATTTATTTGATCGAAAATACAGTAAAAACAATATTGTGAACATTATAATTTCAAAAGAACAGTTTTCTGTTTTAATATATTTAAAAATGTAATTTATTCCTGCAATGGCAAAGCAGTCTTCAGTGTCACATGATCCTTCATTAATCATTCTAATATGCTCATTTGGTACTCACTATTTTTGTGGAAATTGTGATAGATTTTTCAGGATTCTTTGATGAAATGTCTAAAGAACAGCATTTACAATATTTGAAATAGAATATTTTGTAACAATCTAAATGTCTTTACTGTCACTTTTTATCAATTTAATGCATTCTTGCTAAATAAAAGAATTAATTGTGACATGAAGCAGGAGTGCTGGAGGAAGACAGAATGAGATCAGATCCCTTTGGATGATTATATGACTTGAGCAGAAGGGAAATCTGGGCTTTGGCTTCAAATGCCAGTATAGTCTGTGTTATGGCCAGGAGCTCCTTACATTTGCAAGGTGTTTGGTTCCTGAGAAAGGGCCCCTGTGAATATACGAGTGGCACAGAGGAAACCTCAACAACAAAGGCTGCACACTTTACTGCTGCTGGCTAATGCGTTTGCCAGAGTAATGAAGAGTAACCTGTGTGTCCTCCGGGACCTGATGTGGCAATTCCTACCCATTACCCCTTGACTTCTGTCAATCTCTTTCTCACACACATGCACTTCCGCATAGGTCACACACACTCCTTGATAAATTAATGTATGAGGTCGGCGGGGTTCTTTAGTGCTTAATAAGGATGGCATGTGTAAATATCATTGGCACTCTTTATGGGACATAAGACTGGCATGATACATGAAAATTATACACAATGGTAAGAAAAGCACAGAAAAGACATAAGATGGGAATAAGTAGTTGAAACAACATCGGAAAGCATAATAAAATAATCTTTATTTAATTTTTTTATTTATTTAAATGCTTTTTTGTTTTACAAAAAAGAAAAGAAAAAAGATTTGATTAAATAAAATCAAAAGTTATAGTACAAAATAACTTATAGATTAGTTACCACTTTAATTTTAACAACTGCTAAAAATGTGAACAGCAACAATAATAAAGTTCAATATTCAACTTGCTCCTTTTTAAAGCATATTTAAAAGTTCTAGCCAGGTTTTTCAATTTAATATTGGAGTCACTTGAGAACCAATGGTGAACATTATTCAAAGTATTTTGTGTATTTTGAACAGTACACAGTTGTGTTGCACAGAAGAAAATCTCATATGCGCTTGGAACGATGGGTTAGTAAATGATGACAACTTACTTATTCCTGTAGCTATAATTGCTAAAAACAAAAAAAGTAATACGAAGTAGAAATGAGACCATGAAATAAAACTGAACTGTGACTAATAAAACCACTGAAGGAACAAAACAAAAATTTAAAATCAATTAGAAAATAATTTTACACTAAAATGCATTTGACCATGTGTTAACTCGGTATGAACACAAATCAAAAGAAGAGAGAGCATGACACATTCGTCTATTGAAACAGTTTCAGCTCTTCGTGGCTTCAATATACTCTGCCCAGTCTCGAAAGCAGTCGACACTCGCAGGAAACACTTGGAACATTAGTTTGGGTTTCAGAAGGCTAAGAGGTCTTAGTGGTGTGGGTGCCATATAACAGGGTGGCTCACAAACTCCACATCCCAGGAATCAGACAGGATAAGTCTGACCCACCAGTGCTTTCATGCCAGCAGGGGTAATATGCTATTAAATTGTGTTTGCATGAGTGGCCATTAGAAAGCAAGCGCAGTGTAGTGTGTCTTACCTTCTCATTGTGGTTAGACTGCTTCAGGCCATTATAGTGATACACATGAAATGAGTCTGGGATCACGGAATCCTGAAAAAGAGAGACGACGCGTGTCAGTGCGGACATGTACATCATCAGCTCTGTGGAACATCAGCAAACAGCTCTATGAGTCCGTAAACACTGACATATACTGCCTAGATCTGACTCCATCTATATGACGCAAGAAAAACATTTCAGTGACTTAATACAACTTAACCAAAACATCCAATTCCAGCACAAACACACAACATAAACTCAAACCAGAGAGCCTAAAACAACGGTCCAGTGGATGGTTTTATATGTAATGACATGCTCAATGCTGACCGCACACTGAAATACATTGCTTTAAGTCCAAAACAATCACACCCCCCACCCGTGGAGCTGCTGAATAGACTCAATTACAAACCGGAGTCAGAACTCTGCAGACCAACTCAAACTAGCAGCAAAACCCAAGCACACAGTCTTGACATGAGCCAAATACCTCTGTCTAGCCCCCATACCACATGCCTGCCTCGATGCCAAAACTACAACAGCGAGGTGAGTGCGTGCATGTGTTTGAGTGGGCCTGAAATAGGGTTAGAGTATTTGATTTGATGGTAAATTGAGGCCTTTTTTGTATGTATCCCTAAAGCCCTAATCTATTTAACATAGAGCAGTGGAGCTGCAAGTCCATGCCAACTATAACTGTCAGCTTCTCCCTTTCTCTCTCTCTGAGGGGCTACATGTACATAGATTTTATCTGGGGCTGATTGTAGGTTTATTTGAACGTAATGAAAAAAAAAAAAAAAACTGCAAGAAAAAGCAAACAATGTTGAGCAAGAATCAAGGGGGAAGAAAAAAAAAAAAGACAGCAGGATAGCCAGGATAGGAGAGTTAGCCTTGTTCCAAAAGTGAGCTGCCTTCATGTCTACTGCCTGCATAGGCAACATCCTAACCAATAAACTTCATAAGGGACTGATTTTAAACTCCCTACATTGGCTGCAACTCTGAGCACCACACAAATACTCAACTCACAGTTTATTCCAATAGAGTTTGATGTCAACATGTTACTAAGATAATGGCATATTACTCTAATA
>CM060631.1:14844299-15004299 GCA_030578275.1 Meda fulgida
ATTCCCGACCAAGTATTGAGTGCATAACTGAACATAATTATTTGAAGGTTGACTTTTTTTTGTATTAAAAACACTTCTTTTATTGGTCGGATGAAATATGCTAATTTTTTGAGACAGGAATTTTGGGTTTTCATGAGCTGTATGCCAAAATCATCAGTATTAAAACAATAAAAGACCTGAAATATTTCAGTTGGTGTGCAATGAATCTAAAATATATGAAAGTTTAATTTTTATCATTACATTATGGAAAATAATGAACTTTATCACAATATGCTAATTTTTTGAGAAGGACCAGTACGTACGTACGCACGCACGCACGCACGCACGCACGCACGCACGCACGCACGCACGCGTTTAAAACAAGTTGAACTGCTGAATATATCTAATTATATTAACATAAAAAAAAAGATAAAAGATAATGACAGTTACTATATTGTGTATTTTAGCACTGCTGGAAAAATGTACTGACCAATCAGCACCCAGGACTGTAATGATCCGTTTTATAATCAAAAACTTCATATTTACTCACTCAAACACACAAATAAACTTACTAGTCTGGCTCGGAGACGAGATCCAAGGCTTTCATAACATCTTCAAGCAGCGTGTCTGGAATGAACCCATTATCTGAAGATGAGGAGAAAGAGGAAAGAGGCAGATGGTTAGAGCTTCAAGGAGTCTTGATCACCACCCACACAGTATGCCTGTGTCTTATGCCCAACATTAAACATGAGTTTCATCTCTCTAATCGAAGCCATTCTGCCGACCACGCACACATGTGCACAAACATGCCCAGACAATGGCTGATAAATAGATGGATGTGTGCTGTGTGTTGTTTTTCCTCCTCTCTGGTCTCCAAGTGTCAGACAGGATGTGTGCAGAGCAGCTGGTATGCTAAACTCTTTTCCGTTCACTATAAAATGAACTCTCTCCTTCAACTTTCCCGCAGTGACTAGATTAAGAACAATAAATATCTGTCCCACGACATGAAATTAGATACAGTCAGGCGTTTTGAACAGTGCATTAAATAGCACTGTGGCTAAAATAATGTCTATATTATTGCCATAAAGGCATTCACAAAACATTACTTACAATGTGATGTATTTCTGAGAGAAATAGAATATTCAGTGGGAAATAATGTAGTACAGTGGATTCATTTTGATGCACAAGATTCGGAAATTATTCTTTAGAAACGGAATGTACTGAATAATAATGTATAATAAGACAAGGGACATTTATTAGGAAAGTAAACAAGGTAATTTTGTTGTTTTAGCATTTTAGCAAGCATAACACTATGCTACAGAATGTCACTACACTGCTACACTCTCAGATGCTTGAGAAATTATGCAAGTGTTATTTCTCCTTTAGACAAATGAAATGCGTGTAAACAATCTAATTTCTGTGTTTGGAGCTGGTATAAACACATCCAAAGTGTAGTAACTGAAACTGAGCTGAAATACACAGGCTCTTTCTCATCACACGCACACACACAGATAGTATTGTTCTTATTAAAGCGAGGAACAGGAATGTTGTTTACGACGCCAAAAGGCAAAAAGATGCCAAGCAAGAACATCTAATCTGGTTCTTGATGACACTTTGAGTGTGTGTTGTAAATTAGATACTTTAAATCAAAACTTTGGAAGACAACTTGCGTTCTCACTCTGATACATTCAGTGATATATAAACACACACAAAACTCTTCTACCTGACATGAGACAGTGCAGTGGGCGATCTCGACTCCAGGTTCTCCTTTATTCCATCAAACACACTCTCTAGCTATTCTCTATTATTATTATCAGGAGTCTTAGGTTTAATACAAGAGCAATAAATATCAAAGACAAAAAAAACTTCAGGCAACAGACTCTAGAAAAAACAAAACACTAACAGGATATACAGGCAAAGATATACTGCACTACATATGACTAAGGGAGCATCAGGGGTTTGTTCATAAAGCTAGACTGCTGACTTTGTCATCTGAGCACAACGACTATCTTAAATGATAAATCATCATGTGAGACCTTCCTCCCCACAAATCCTCAGTAGAACTGCTAACAAATAAATCACTGCTGGTCATTTATCATATATAAGACATATTTGCAGACATTTAGTCTGCAATCATTACTAGAGATAAAGTAATCAGTGGGATTGTTATGTTAATATTTTTTAATCGGGGGAAAACTATAGAAATTTTGGGATAATATAAAAGATCAAATTTTTTGAGTACGATTAAATTTTTTATTAATACTTCAATCAGCTAGGTCACGGCTTCCATAAAAATAAGCAGCACAACTGTTTTCAACATTGATAAAGATAGGAAATGTTTCTTAAGCAGCAAATCAGCATATTACAAACATTTCTGAATGATAATGTGACACTGAAGACTGGAGTAATGACTACTGAAAATCCTGCTTTGCCATGTCAGGAAACAAAATTACACTCTAAAGTATATTAACATAGAAAACATTTTAAAATATAAATTTTTACAATATTTTTGATAAATAAAATGTCGCCTTGGTGAGCACAGGAGACTTCTTTCAGAAACATTTAAAAATCTTACAGACCCCAAACTTTTTAAGGGCAGTGAATAAAAAACATTAAAAAAGAAAAAAGAAAGTTTCTGCTTGGTGAGAACCTGAGAAGTTAAAACATTTTTGATTGTTTGTTTTGGAAGTTATAATATCACTGTATCAGGCAATGCATATTTGTAATTCAGTTAATATGCCAGGAAATCTGTCAAAGATCAATTGTGTAAAATGTCTGGTTTTGTTTGTACCTTCTATGTTAAGGTTTGGTTTGTCAACTGAAGCATGTTTAAATAGTGGCAGTGACACCATGTTGGTGGATGTGAGGGAGTCTACGAATGTGCATTCTTGTCATTATGACTGATATCTGGCCTTGTGTAAAGAGATACTGTGGGAGAGTCATCAAAAGAATGGAGGGCTTAACCTTATAAACCTAAAAATGTAGCCACGACTTGCATATTTGATCCCCATATATGCTCTCACTCCCTTACACTTGTAGAATTCTATGTCACTGCTCTTTTACTCCACTGAAATAATGTCTTTGGCCTCAAATCTGGCCTTTTCTTTTCCATTTCCCATTCTCTCCTCCCCCAACCTCAGTAACAGTAAAACATGAACAAACACAGTAAGTATTGGATCTTTGCACTGTCTGATAAGCTGCAGAGATAATAAACTTGCTCTATTTTGTGAAGCTACAGCTCATCTTCCTCTCAGAGAATGACAAGTTGACTCAGCTGCTGGGGTTGAGTTGACATTTTGAGTTTCTATAGCCTCTTAGGCCGTGTGGTTCGCTAGATTTCCAACTGCCAAAACATTGAAAACAATTATATACCATTAAAAACGTAACATTCTCATTTTCAGGAACCATTGTATGTGGGTGGGACAAGACTTCCACTTTTTAAGACCAATGATATTGATCCACTCACATCAAGCGCTCACAGTTAGGCATTTTCAGCTCGCTAAAACCGGTTTAGTGGACACACGGCCATATTCTCACTTACAAACGCAGTCACAGACAAACAAAATGCTAAGTTTTGAATCATTTTACCTTCCGGATCAAAGGTCTGGAATACTCGTCTGGCCTGCTCCGATGGGGACTCGGGGGCAACCAAAGCCATCTCCTAGAGAGAGAAGGAAATATGACATAGAAATGAGTGCTGTGGTATGGGAGGCATTTTTGTGATTTTAAAATACTCTTATCCCAAGTTTAATGTGACAAAGATAAACTGTTCATAAGTTGATTTTCCTCTAAGCGCTGAGTTCATTTGGCCTGGGTGTGACCATTCTCTTTGAAGAACCGGGAGGCATGAACCGATGTTGCAATGTGCATTAAGGGCCCTTGCTGAAATATGACAGTAAAAATCTGAAAATGTTTACATGAACTGTACTTGCATAATTTTGTTTGCGTGCATTTGCGAAGTGACTGAATGTGTGATTATCTCCTGATCATTTACACACTCCCAAAACATAAACTCATAAATGGCAAAATTGTACTTCCAAGCAGAAATCTTATGGCCTAGATCTTCTATCTCTCTCCCACATGAACACAACTCACAAACAGACTACAGGTTTTGCTGATTAATAGAAAACAAACCAAGATCCATGTGTGTTTGTTCTTGGGACAACAAAACACATCTGTGTGTGTGTGTGTGTGTGTGTGTGTGTGTGTGTGTGTGTGTGTGTGTGTAAAAATGACATGCTGGAATATGCAGAGTCAGCATGCACAGCTGAATCACGTACAGCTAAAACAGTTCACGGAGTTTTCCATCTGTACATTCCAATAACGTTCACAGTCTCATTTAGCCTCATATAGGAATCTAGATTCAGAACAACTGTAGACAGTATTTTTGGGAAGCATTTGAACATTCATAACAATGTACAACATGAAAGAAATATGCAATATCATGCACTACAAGGTATCAATTAAATATATCCACCTACTTAAAAATGTACCATTTAATCTTTGTTTCTTTATCTACTAAGTGACCCGAAAGTTTAAAATCAGTGCCATTTCAGTTAGGATGGTGACTAATAAGGTAGTTGCCTATCAAGGCAGTTAAAAATGTGGAACAGAGCTTGAGTGATGCAAACTTAATCTGACCCGTTTTGAACCCATTTACTCTCGTCACTTGTTTCACTCACACACTTTCTGATTCCCATTATTAGAAGGGGAGGCAGGGGATTATGGGGTTAACTAGTTCTTCATGCTGACTGATGGTCAGAACCAGGTCAAGTTATCAAAACACTACATGGGAATTCATCAATACTCTTTGAATGTGGAGAACAAATTCCAATGGTAATATAAAGTAGTGTCTGTAATTAATAAACTGCAAAAGACTGCTGTTTAGTTGTGTGTATACAAGTCTGCATGTTCTGAGTGAATGATAGGCAGAGTTTAGTCTACCAAAAAAAAAGTTTTTTAATAAACGAATGGTTGTATTTGCATTCGATTACATAGTAGTTTTGATTAAACTGTTAAAGTTTAACTAATTAATTTAACAGTTTTGATGACAAATTTGTACTAAATCACTAAACACAGAATCCAGGAAAATCCAAACAGAACTTAGAAAATAAACTTAATATGGAATTTGGGAAAGTACCGATCATGGCTTAAATTTTAATAAAATACATATGTTTTAAAAATTAAATTAATTAGACATGTTTTTAATTATACATTTTTTATTTAACCACTAAATCAAGAAAAATGTAAATGGGAAACAGTATTTTGAGAAAAAAATGTTATGGAATTTGGGGGGGGGGGGGTCAGATTTGATTTATTAAACAGTATGGAAGACGTCTTATAGAGTTTTGGCAAAGTACATGAATGATGCCTCATATAATGTGGCTTGTTGAGAGATGAGCTAACACTGAAATTATCAGAAATACATTTTTTGCACACTGGACCCAGAATACCTTGGCAATCACACACAACACCTAGGCATCAAGTTTTGCTCAGGCAAGACCCACTCACATTTTATTACAAAAATCTAACAGTCTGGTAAAATATGAAGTGTTTTACTGCAATCAAAGAGAACAAACATTAGCAATGAACATACAAACACGGTCATGGAAGAGTGAATATAAACACAGGCAGTGTACTTTCACAGTATGCTTTCAGTGCAAAACTCACAAATATCGCCTCTTATTTCACAGAGAAAATATACAGCTCGCAGTCACACTAAGACAGAGGGACAGAGCAACCGAAGAAACAAAACGCTACAGAAAAATAAGGTACAAAGGACTGAAAAAGTAGATGACAAAGAGAAGTTGCAGCTGGATACTGTTTGCTTTAATACTACAATTTGAGCTAGTACTCCACACAGACAAACTAGACACCTTTCCACAGTCGAATGGTAAATAGTCAGAATAAAATTAAACTTTCAGAGACCTTGCCTGAGGCCATGTGGAGTTATAAACCCTGATTCCTCAAGTAATGATTTGTTAGTTTTAACTTATATTAGTAGCACGTAGCTCAGCAGTGGTGAAAGACTGAGAAAAATGAATGAGTGCTTAATAAAATGAATGAGTGCTTAATAAAAGTGAGAAGTTTCAATAGGTAGTGGATGTGGAGACATAAAGGGATAGTTCAACCCCAAATAAAAATTATCCAGTAATTTACTCACCCTCAAGCCATCCTAGGTGTATATGACTTTCTTCTTTCAGCCAAACACAATCGGAGTTCTAGCAAAAAATATCCTGGCTCTTCCAATCTTTATAATGAGAGTGAATAGTTTTTGTAAGGATGTTTTTGTAAATGTTCCTATTTATAACTTTACAAAATAAAAATCACTGGCTTCCAGAAATGGCAATAGTTCTAGTTCAAGTGGAAGAGTGCCCTCTGACCTGACGTAAGACATAGGATGTAGGAGTAGTCCTCTCTCATGCTAATATATGTGTAATTTTTATTTATATACATATACTTTTCAAACGTTCTATAGACAGATGAAAAAAAAAATGTGTAAAATGAAATACTCTGCTGTATCTTTAATGCTGTGGACCTATTTTTTTGCCAGAGGTCCTGGACATCTTGTTCAGATACATGGCATCATGGATTCGATCAAATACCAACAGATGGGGGGAATAAAAAAAAAAAAAAAAAAAAAAAAAAAAAATCGGACAGCCTGGGCTAGAAATCTTATAATGGGCTGTAAGATTGAAATGAACAAAGACATTTCCTTTACTGTTTTCCACCCCCTCTTTCCCCAAATGACAATGTGGAGTTCCTAAAGGCACAGAGGGGCTTGTACTTCGGGGGTCGATGAATTGTCACACCTTTAGTACAATGGGGGAAGTTATAATTATCTAATTGGCCAGCTTGAATGTCTCACATTTGGGTTTTTTATACATGCCAAAATTACTTGTGTTTTTCACGAGTCTGTCTTCGAGCCCTGTAAAATATACAGGGAAACTTGTAACTTTGTACTGTACATTATTATAGTGATTTTAAAAACTATGCAGTTCAAGTGCTATTTGTTTAACTGTTTTTTAAATGTATTTTTATATCATTGAAAGTAATGATAACTTGATGCTGATTCAGTAACTGCATAAAGACATAGACATAAGTCAGTCATTGTGGAGAATGTCAATGAAGCAAAATGTTTTGTTGGTCAGAAATCTCAACACGCTTGCAAATACCGTACTTATTGTGTGTGTGTGTGTGTGTGTGTGTGTGCATGCGTGCGCAGTGTGCACTGACATCAAGTATATCCGTCATGACACTTATTTGTGCACATAAACCCTTCGCCTCACCTTTTTTCGCACACAAACACGCTCTAAGGCTCCATGCAAATAGCACATGAGTGCATGTCTTGTCATAAAGTCTGACCCCTGGTGACAAAAACAACATGCTGTTCCGCTGATGTTTACACTGTGGCTTCACAACAACGCAACCAGGCCTGTAATCAACTCTGCTGAGTCAGCATTCCTCCATCTCTTGCACACACACACTCTAATAGAGGGGAATTACAGAGCAGCAAGTTGGGCAAAGACTTCAGCTCGAGGAAGGATGGTTCTGCACGATGAGTGATCTGACCCAGACGGATATATGGAGCCACACAGAAGTGGGATGCTCGACACGGACCTGCTATTCTGGATGGTTTTGGGTTTCAGTGACACAAAGAAAATAAAGCCTCATGTATTGACTAAAAAAGTAACAAAGACTGAAACGCAGAATGCTAAAATGAAGTTAACATAGTCCTAAATTACACATAGTAAAGGAGCACTGTCAAGTCACGTAGGTGTTTTCAGGCCAAATGCCTTGAGCTTTTCTGTCAGGGCATCTGTAAATATTCCTAATCGCGGTCTGTGCACTTAGACATGGTTATATTATATACACCTGTTTATAAAAAAAAAAAAAGGCTCAGGGAGCATAATTATTCAACATATCTGTAAGGCAGAGTCTCATATAAAGAATCCTGAGTCTGGCTTTCATTATTTTCCTGAGACCCAAATACATGCGCACACACTCTGGAGACGGCAACAGTCAGAGGCCATAGATGGAGATCAGAAATTCTCTCACACAAGAGAGAGAAAAGCCAATAGATGCAGATGACTGAGCTTCAGAAATATCCATGAGACTGTACATGAATCTCTCATGAACGCACACACAGAATCACTTTAACAGCATTTATGGGCAGTGTTTTCTTTTGCAAATGTGAAAAATAAAGTACTTTGCTTATACAAGCTGAAGAGAAATAAAGTAAAAAAAGACCTTATCCTCCACTCTAAGAAAGTAATTTGATTAAATAAAAGTATCAAATCTGTGATAAAAAGTCATATGTGGGTGAGTGATAAAAGAAAATGTCAATAGTGTGCTCAACTCTGTTTTTAGAAAGTTTGGAATAAAAACTGTCTGTGTTTAACCTTAAAAGGTGATTTGAGATTGTTCATTAGACCGAACATGAGTTTTTTTTACACTCCTGTCATCCGCACAAACCCCAGGCCAGTCTGATACATTCCAGCTCCAGCAGGATAAAAATCACAAGGTTAAATTCAGATCAGATTCAAGCTGATTCCATATGGTCCTCAAATCCATTTATCAATTTAACTGTAGTAGGATTTAAAGGGACACATGTTGACACTGATCATTAATTTTCACATCAGAGTGTGCAATTTTAGGTGCCCCGAGTTGAGCATAGTTCAACTTTATCCAAATGAGCAGCAACACAATAAAGCAACTACCAATGGGATTTTTAAAAAGTGTCACTCACCTCACAGTGTCCTAATGGGACAAGACAATTGCTTGTTGTTGGTATAATGACTCAAATCTAAAAATCAAAGAATCAAAAACATACAACACTGCATAAATTAAATATAGATGGATTTTTATAAAGTTACAAATGTTATTCAGTCAAGAGCAGTGAGTGATTTCTTTGTATGATTATAATTAACATTAAAACACAGCAGCAGGTTTATTAGGCTGCTGTCCCTTTAAGACCGAATGCACGGATCCTATTCGAATACACGGTCTACGTTCACTTGAGATATAACCGACTATGTTTACTAGGATACGGGCTAAGAAGGGTGTTTTTTTTTTACATAATTTTGTGTGAATTCATCCATTCATGCGCAAGACGTGAAAGAGAATTCAATTCAGTATTCGTGCACTGTCTGAAACAGCAAACACTGAGATGTGATTTTTCAAGGCGTGCACGTATCAGCACGTTTTGCGTATCAGCTTGCGCAGCACAGATATATATAGGCGCTGCTAAATTTCTTTTAATATTCCACTAATTAGACACATTTACTTCATAGACAGTCTTCTCTTTTATCCCCATTATACTCTCTGTTGTCTGTGTTTCTTTGTCTGGACACAAACACTGTACCCACACTGCACGGTATCGGAGCATTTTTAGTACGAGTATGAGAGCGCAATATTGGGCCCGATATTGATAATGGTATCGGTGCATCCCTCAATTTGAAAATTGCTTTCATATTCAAGTAAAAAGGACATAATATATACAACCCCTCAAAATAAGTAAAAAAAAAAAAAAAAAAAAAAATGTTTTGAGAAATTCGTAACACTACGTTTTTTTTTTTTTTTTTTAGCAAGGACGTATTAAATTGATCAAAAACGACAGTAAAGACTTTTCACATTGTTACAAAAATGATTAGAATGATTTCTAAAGGATCATGACAGCAACCAAAAGTTGATTAGCAACCAACAGTAGAGCAACTTAGTGACCTGCTGCAATTTAAATCGGAATAAAAGCCCCTTCAGACAACACAATCCTAACTCTGAACTAGGCTTGCTACGATAATTGGTGTAACCGGTGTTACACGGTGTTCAGTTGCAAGATCGGTTTCATCACTTACCCACCGCGGCACCGCAAGTGCGCTAAACCATATGAGATTCCAAGACTGTTCAGCGCACTTGGCTCGGCGTTCATGATTCGACTGGTCGAGACTGTTTTCCAAAGATGGCTCCTGCCTGTATACGCGAAGTGGACTGTCCTTATAAAATATCTTCTTATTAAACTGTCTGTACACTAACAAAGTTCTCAATGCTTCGGTTTGCATGTAGGGACCCTCATTATGCTACCGTGTTAGTGTTGGGCCATTTTGAGCCTTGTTAGTGGTATTAACTAGCGATTTTTATTTTCATTAATCTATGCCCTATATACTAGCGTTATAAGCTAAACAGTTTTTAGAGATAAAACTCTTTACATTCGATAATCATGAAAACAAATCTCAGAGAACGGTTGACTATGTACCAATGTGTAATTAGACCAAAGGTTCATATTGCACTGGAGCAATTAACGCAATTAATGCAGAATACGTTTTTTTTTTCTGTCACCCGTTGACTAGCTTTGTATGAACATGCTCTTATTAATGCAAATGCTTTTAAACCATTCAAGCGCGACAAGACAAAAGAGACCGTGCGCTGTATGTGCCTATGGCCCTATTTGCACGGGATAAGCGAGTCGGCCATGTCTGTAATTTGTAAAGTAAAAATTCCCCCGCAAATGACCTACCATATTTCGCCGAACACCGACGTCTTCAGGTAATATTAGTCCTGTGCGAATCGGCATCTCTGTGATTTGGCGGGATCTTATATAATTTTTTCAAAGTTTTTGTTTCATGCGCGCCTTTTTATCCATCTTTCGCGAAGAATGGAGGCTGCGTTGGAGTGTTTTGATAGTATTTTGGGTGCTGGGTCATGTCGCTAGCACCAACTACAAAATTTGCAGAAAGAGAAAGCTGAAAATCATCAGAAGAGTAAAAACAAAAAGAATGATTAGATGGAGATGAATGACATGTATAGCAGTATCCGAACATTATACCAACATTGTAAGGAACATTATTCTGTTTTTGATATATCATACAGCTAGACCTATAATAACGGCAAGACTTTTTCAAGCAATAGCCTATTGACGTCATATCCGGGAGATAAGTCAATAAATTTGAGTAAAATCACAGGTTTCGATTATCCCGTGCGAATGCGCCACACGAAATTCAGATGTGTGTGTGTGTGTGTGGGGGGGGGGGGGGGATTTCTAAATCACACGTGGTCCCTAGATAATACTAATCCCGTGCGAATAGGGCTTATGTGACACACACAACCCACAGAAAAATGCGCGTCAGCATCGAGTTCTCTTTCGGGCTTGAACAAACCATAACACACACAAACTATGCCAAACTGTCCGTTTTGTCGAGTGCCCTCATAAGAGCGGTCTTAAATTAGTAAAATAAAGTCTTAAATAAACGTAAAGATTTGTGAGAAAATGGGACGTGTGTGAGATCCGTGTCATTTGCAGAAGCGGCTGGTCTTAAAGTGTCACAATATAAGAGAGAAAATGACTCACTCAGACCCGGCGCCAGGATGATTATTATAACAGCAGCCATCATAAATGCACTCCGCTATCTTTTAACACATCTCCGGTGAACGGATTCTTCGCGGAAAAGAAAAAAATGTGGAACCTATGTGCCGTTTCCTGATGGATCGAGGTTGTTTCCTTAACTTTTTTTTATACATTTTACATTTTATACGTGCAATTCACATGAGCTCTAAGCGCGTGCGAGACTGCTGCAAGTATGCGCTTATACCTATTAATGTCGTGAAAAATACAGAGAAGACACTGACAACGCGCTGACAGACGGGCCCACGCAGGTAACATTTAATAAAGTATCAACTTTCAAATTTGGTCAGTCAAAGAAAATCAAACCATAAATAGGCCTACTATTTTGTGGCTCTTTAATGTGTCGTGACATATTGCCTCAGTTAAAGGAGCCGTATGTAGGATTGTGGCCAAAACTGGTACTGCAATCACTTTAAAAATACCGTAGAGCGGTGTATCCCCTCCCCCTACCCCCTGACTCGAGGTTGCCTGATAAGTTGCAGGATTCAGCAGAAACATAGGCTGCTTCAATGAGCTTCCATTGGCATGTGACGACGAGACGTACAGCAAGTTTTTTTTTGCTGTTAATTATGTTAATGCTTCATGAGAGATATTTTGATAAGTAATTATTTATTTTAAAATGTACTAATTGTCATTAGTTTAATATAATCGTAAAGATTTATGCTCGTATATGACAGTATAATCGTAAAGATGTATGCTAGTATGTGACATTATAATCGTAAAGATGTATGCTCGCATGTGTCAGACAGAACGGTAGCTGTTAGTCTAACTTGTAATGTTATTTATCGGTCATTAATGTACGGTAAGCAAGTTTTTGTCTCAGGTAGGCTAACAAATAACCAAAACATTTGCCACAGCAATTATAACGCGGGACAAATTCAATATCACCAATGGCTATCACAGGGTTGTTTTCAGTCCCATAATAAAATGTTGTTAGAGTAGCTAAATTTCAGAGCTGCCAACTCTCACGCATTGGCCGTGAGACACCCGCATTTGAGTGGTTTCACACGCTCACATGCCACACCCCTGATTTCTCACGCTGAAATGTCAACCTGGTCGGTCAAATGCCTGAACGATGAGTTTTTCTATAGATTTACCTGTTGAGCCACTCGTGATCGACTAGTTATGCCGCAAATGAGTTAAAATGTCCTGGAATATAGAGCGAGCGCACATGAGACAGAGAATCCACGTGGCGCGCACGCACGGCAGAGATGGAAAGCGAGCGAGAGCCCGTGTTGGAGAATGCCATCGTCCACGATATACGCGAAGAACGAATGACGAATAATTTTTTCTGAGGTAAAGTTAGGCTTCTGTCTCAATTACGTTTCAAATTGCCATAATGGGCGTGCTAATGTTGTTTTCCTCTGTGTCTCAGCATAAGGACAGAGAAACGGGCTCCTATAATGCATTGCTAATGTTAGTATATGTCCATGTGAGCTAACGTTACGTTACTTTACACTAACGTAAATATATGAACGCAAATATATGAAATGTCCATTGACAGCAAGTTCAAGTTAGCCAAGCATAGATGAATCTTACCTGTCCAGGAGAAAATTAGCAACGTTGGCGTCTGTGTTCAAATTCTTCTCCGTTTTCAGCCGTCTCCATCTTTCAAAAGCATCTCCAATACAAATACTGGTTTTATTTCAGACTTTGTCACGACAAATTTCTGAATTATAACAAGTTTTTTAGTAACGTTAGACATTTTTATCCGACTAGAGTTAGGGTAGATTAGAGCAAAGCTAGCAACCCAGATTCTGAAACACTACTGACTTCGTGATTGGTAGATAGGTGGAGGGTGGCACATCAGACCAAAACACAACATAACAACATCAACATCAGTTGAGGGCTGCAAGTCCACTTTTTAAATGACAATATCCTAACCATACTACTGTTGTGAGTGATATACGTATTTGAAATCAACATGATTTCTTAATGTCTAGTGACATATCAGGGCCTTTTTATGATTAATGGAAATAAATTTCTTACATAAAGCTCCTTTAAAGCTGCTTGTGAACCGATCATCTTTTCCTTGGTTAATTTATAGCATCAAATAAACATGAATGTGGCCTACATCAGAAGGACTGTTGTTTTAACCGCGGAAAGACGTCAGTAGCCTACACCTTATTATTAAAATTCAAATCTACCATCGTTAATCTTCTCTCTCCTGACTACTTTGTCTGGCAAAAATGGCGTTTTATGATTGATCAGATCGCCTGTCAATCAAACTCCTGGCAATTTTTTTTAAAAACATTTTATACACCCCCACCCCCGATGAAACCGGTATTACCGGTTTTGTCACAAGTCGTTTAACCGGTGGGAGAATTTGATCACCGTCACATCTCTACTCTGAACTGACCATGTTTTGTAAAAGACTCCAAGTTGTCACTGAAACTTTCAACCAAATAAGATTAGCCTTGAAGGAAAGATTGGCATCTCGGAGAGAGTCTGGGTCAGATGCAAAGGTTCATCTGTTTTAAGGTGAAAATCCATTCATGGAGGTCTTCTCAGCAGTCAAACTACGAACAACAAGCACTGTGTTTAACCAACATTAAAGCAGCGCCAACAATTACACTGTTACATTAGTCACATTACCACTTACTGCTACCAGACCATTGTAACTCAAAAGGTAGATCTGCTCCTCTGAAGTTCTCCACTACATAGAAATGTCATGAGCATCAGACAGCAGCGGTTTAGACACCCGATATGTCAGAGCTGGCTGGGTCAGAGACTAGACTATCACATCCACTCTTTTACTCCCTCTGGCGTCTCCCTCTTTAAGCCAAGGTATGTACATTTCTACATTTAACACTATCTGCCCATCTACTTGTCGTTCTCTCATTGTGTACATGTCTTTTGTTGTTGAAGTATTCCCTATACAGGCATCAGTGTTAGTGAGAGGCCACTAAAGAGGTCATTGTTGTGGGTTAAGAGGGATGTGAGGCCCTGCATGTATTACGAGCCCCTTGGGTACAAAATAGTGTGTGTATGTTTTGGTATACAGCCATGTAGAGCCTTGATAGAGATTAAAACCAAGGCAAGACCGATGATGGCATATGCATGATTGTAAAGACCTGTTCACACCAAAGACGATAACCATAATGACAACTATAAAGTTTAAATAATCATTTTATTCCTATGAGAACAGCACAGTCAACACTACAATTACAATGATAAAGAGAGAGAAACGACATTGTTGGAATAACTTCCAGAATGACAGCCAATCAGAATCCATATGACTTTAAAATGCTTCAGTGTTTACAGCGGCAGATGACAAAAATGCTGCGGACCCTCATAATACACAGAAAATTACCATCCACTGGTGTGGACGCTCATTTAGTTATTGTAATATTTATTCTTGTCCTGAACAAGCCTTAAGAGGTTGTATTTACTAATTCTCACAGAATTGCGTGTGCGTTTCTATGTGTGCGTAAGTGCGGTACTACAAAGCTGAAGCATGTGTAATAGATCAGATCCCACTAAAGGAATGATTAATGATATGTCAGGCAGCACAATGCCTAAGAGAGACAACTGTCTGATGAAACTGGAAACACACGTAGTGTCTGATGAGACTGGATTCTATTAAGCTATATTATTTTCCTTCCTTCCTATTCTGTTCTTTTATATATGTTAGTGTATATCCCACAGTGCCATCCTTTCATGGAAGACGTGTAAGAACGTGATGATCGAAGTCTTTCAGGCTGGTAGAAATCAGAGCCTGTGTTGGTTTCGGCTCACATTCACTGTTGTGCTAATGCTGTGAGAACACGGAGGTCCATGGCGGTACAAAAGATCGAGAGCTTGTTGCGGAAGCAGAGCAGGGCTCTACAGAAGCATGACCACCACATTGAGGTGAGCTCCTGTGGGACTCACAAAAATAAGGCGAGTGTTTGTGTTTGGGGGCATGGAGTCAGTAAATTAGCAGATGACAGAGCACTGGGGTGCACAAGATGACTTTACTGGCATTGCAGGTTTTTCCCCCCTCTCAAAAAGCTGTTTCAAAACCTCTCTATGGTCTACACAGGCAGTTGCCTTCTAAGGCAACATCCTAACTGTCATGAAACCTTATAAGTGACCAGTTTAAAATGCTCAACATTGATTTTAATAGTTTTCTGATAGTTTTCTGATAGTTGCCAAGTTACAAATAAAAGGTAAAATTACCCCTTTCAACTACACTTTACAACACTATTTTTATCAATATTTTAACATGAAATGTTAGGGAGGAGGGGGGGGGGGGGAGAATAATAACAGTCATTTTAACTGAGCAGTTTTGTCATTGTCTCATTGATACAACAATGACAAAGTATAAAATAAAGCAGTATTAAAATACATTGCATGTAAAATATGCTTTGACATGAATGTATTACAGTATTTAAATGGTGACATTTCTTAACTTTTCATGACTGCATCCTTATGATTGCAAATAAATTTTGTGTATAATGTGTGTACTGTGTACAATTATTTTGTATATATAAATACACACACATGCATGTATATATTTAAGAATTAATATATAATGTATATGAATATATAAGAATTATATATTATGTATATACTGTATATATTATATTTAAATATCAAAATTGTATATATAAATAACACATTTTTCTTAAATATAAACATGTATGTGTGTGTATTTATATATACACAAAATATTTATACACCGTACAAACACATATATTATGTAAACACAAACTTTTATTTTGGATGCGTTTAATCGTTGCCCAGCACTAATTAAAAATAAATAAATTTTTGATTTTTTTTAATACATTTAAGGAATTACAAATAATTTTCTTACTTTGCCCACCAGCTTGCTTTTTTTATTTTTTACTGAGCACATCAGAGTCTGCATTATGAGATTGCCTTCTCTGTGAAGGATAAATGAAATCTTCATGCCAATCTTTGTAAGCATACACATGATGGCTCAAAAGGCTTTCTCCATAAGCGGCTCATGTTTTGGAAAAGAGCCATGAACGTCCCCAGTTTTGTAGCGCCATCATTTACAAAGTCTTTTGCTCAGGGGGCCGAAGCAGGGGGCCGAATTGGAAACTGGACGAAAACAGTTTTGTGAGCTAATGGCCAGTTGTGGTGGTTTGTGGGTATAAGAAGGGATCAGGCCCCTGTTAGGGTGGACAGGAAGGAGAGGAGGACCAAGGGATCAGTAAAGAGATGGGGATGTTAACCTCATCAGAGCTGAGACAGAATGTGGCCTGATGAGTAGAATAAGGAAGGAAAGGACAAGAAGGTTAACATCCCATATTTAAGATACAAAGGGCCTCCAGAGAGACCCGAGCAGGATGGAAGGAAATAAGGGATGTGAATCTCATCACTTCAAATCAAAGAAGAGAGCTTGAAAGCAGCTTTAATAGGAGAGGTAAAAGTGAAATCGTTCAAAGAGGGACACCAACATATTGGTGTCCAACACAGGCCACTGCATCAATACACCCATTAATCACCTTGTGAGTGGGTGTGTGAGCAAGAGAAACATCAGATTTGGTATAAACAGGGGTACTGTGGTTCAGCAGTCACGGATCGTGTTTCTCTGCATTACACGGTCATAGATACCAGTGTGCTGCGTTAAAAGCTGCTATTCCATTACTCTCTGTCTTCAGGGTGTGTGTGGCTGTCAATCTACTGGGAATTGAGATCATTCCTTTAGTGTCGACTGCTGTGTCTGTGTGCGTCCGTGGCCCTCTCAGGAACTCTGTAAAAGGTTATTTGTGTAGTGTCTGCTGCTTTGTGTGCACATAAATCAGATAAGAGTGGAACACAAACCCTATTAGAAGCTAAAAGCAGAGACATAGTGACAAACAAAGATGGTAACGGGAGTATGGATCCAGTGGGAGACAGGCTTAAAACTTGTCATTAGAGACACCTAACTCATGTGCACAGAGAGAGGGGAAAAAGCCACCTTCCATGACACATTACAAAAAACTGTAAACAAATCCCATAAGAAATCCGTCTTCATGTCTAAAAAATCTTTCAGAAAACCACTGACAAACTGCCACCAAATATTAGACCAGCACAACCAAAAAACCATCTCAAATTATTCACATGTAATGACCAGGCATCACTAGCTACAGATAAAATACATGGATTCATGATATATTGGCACTATATCACTTACGTTCTTTATTAAACGAAATTAGATATTTAATTGCATCCACTTTATTTCAATTTATAGTGAGTTTAAATTCCCTCTTAGACTATTACAGTTTTATAATATTGGCCAATTTATAGTTATTTAGAATACTGATATTTATTTCAATTAATAGATAATTTGCCATAGGAGGATTTATTTTTTATATAAACATAATATAAGGAAATATAAAAACATATTTATATAAAAGTGAGCAATTCAGACAGATGCTGAACAAATGGAAAAAAAATCTAAATAAATGAAATATGATAATATTGGACGGCAAAGATATGTTCATCCACTAACTAGGCTAACTAGGCAATGCAAGCTAAACACAATTAGTCCAAAGGCTTCCTGTTAACAGCTGCTCTTTGGGTTGTCGTTTGAGAGCTTTTCCCCTCTCTGAGGACCTGGCAGAGTGGATGACTCTGCTGGTGACTCCAGCGGGAAAACTAAACCAGATGGACACACAGAGACCCTGAGCTCTAGGGGGAAAGAGATCGGCTTTCCTAACGGAAATCGTGGCATTACTCACCTGAGGCTATACTCCTGCTAACCATCCCCAGAGATAAGGTGGAATGAGAGAAGTGGGTGCCCTGTGAGAGCATAAGTGTTAAACTGATTGTGTATGTGTGCGCATCTGAACAGGGCTGCTGTTTGTACAAGAGAGCAGAGAGTAACAGGCCCTTAAATCAGTAAGATCTTCTAAAGCTCATGGGATTGGAGAAACTATGAGTGTAAGAATGTGTGAAATCTGCTGGAGGTTGAATGAAGAGAGGACAGGAACAAACCATGTAGCTCTCCACCAAGCTGTTTTTTTTCACACAATTATTTAATAAAGGGCCATCACAATAAGCTAGTGACATAAAAAAAAAATATATATTCGCAGTGATAGAGAAACTGACTTTTGAACTTTGATAGCCGAGTAGTTTCAAAGACACAATAAAATTATCTTAAAAGCATAGTTTTCTTTTCTGTTGAAGCATTTCCTAAATAAATAAATAAATATACATGAAATATTGATTTGAGCTGTAATTATTGTATTATGTGTGAAGAAACAGACCACAGAGTGATATTAAACTGATGTTTGCCAGGGACAAAGGGTCAATTATACAGTTTACCAAGTATCAAACAAAAATATTTAAGTATTCCAAAGAGCTCTTAAATATAGTGATAAGCAGCAGTATTGCAATGCATAATTATTTTGCTAGCAAATGGAAGACAAAATACAGCACAGAGAATTCAGGCAGCATTAATGGGCAACCTACATGAACCACTTTTTTGAACAAACCAATCTGCTATTTTCTAAATCAGACAGAAGATGCTACGTGATAGAACAATATAGTTTATATTATGTATGCAACTACTAAACTTAAGAATATGCTACAATTTTTTTAAAAGTTATGTTAGTAACCCTGCTGTTTTAGTTACTTCCCAAAATAGCATCTGACTCCAATGGGGCTAACAGACAGAGTCCAGTTTAGATTTGGTATAAGAAACTCAAAAAGCAAGCAAGGAGTCCAGAGAAGCAGGAGCAAGGGATGGGAAAACTATCAACTCAAGAGAGATGAGATGGGGACTTAACATAAATTTTACCTTTAGAGCTTTAATGTAGAAAAGCTATATAGTTACTATACTACCAGCCTACACACAGGAAAAATGAATGGTGAATCATGGACAGAAGTATGAGATGAGCCTTTGTTAGTCCAGAGGATTTTGATCCTGTAGCTCTAATCAGACATCAATCCTGAAAGACTCAAGTCAAATACATTAACCCTTTGCTGGTCCAGGGCCATTATGCTTTTACAGTAAATGTAACTGGATGTATATCTTTTCACTACACTACAGTAAATCGACATGGTAACATTGGTACTGAGACATTGGTAATCTTGTAACGGAACTTTGATCAAAGTATTTTTTATGCACACCATTTCAAGGAATCAAAAAAACAAACAAAAAAAAAAAACAAAAAAAATAAATCTGTGAACTGATTGTGCTGGATCTATATAAAAGTTTAAAGTTACAAAATGTAATTAAAAATAATGATAAGAGTACTCCATCACTGCCAGAAAATTCCCTGAACAGGAAGGAAACAAATCATGGACAA
Source organism: Meda fulgida (assembly GCA_030578275.1). Classification (NCBI taxonomy): domain Eukaryota; kingdom Metazoa; phylum Chordata; class Actinopteri; order Cypriniformes; family Leuciscidae; genus Meda; species Meda fulgida. The sequence continues at coordinate 14,863,923 of CM060631.1, forward strand.
AAAGAGTCTCCAGTGCGCACCCTCTCTCGGCACACACACAAACGCCGGATGAGGATAATGTACTGACAGTAAATGGCCTTAAGTGTAAGACCGTGATTAATGCTCACTGCCAATCTCATTTGCCTCCAGGTGGAAACCCTTATGAGAAACAAGCTTTTCCTCAGTTGAGTAAAGGGATAAAACATAGTAAACACTGTAATCCAAGGGGTTTTAAAAAGTCTTGCTCTCCTGTAATATAATAAAGCTGTAAGCCATATGAGGAGTAAAAATTTACAATTGTTAAGGAAGACATTAGGCATGAAGAATTAAAAAGATGACAACAGCAATATGATAAAAAACACCAAGTAGCATTTATATTGCTTATACTTGCAGTCCTAAGCGTTAAATGAACCCCTATCTCCAAAAATTAAACTGAAAATAAAAGATGATGCTGTGACAACTATATTGAATCTGACAGCAATGTCGCAACAACACATAAGAGCGAGTAACAGTGTTTTTACCATGTATTTCTGTTACATATCGTTTGATATGTCTATAGTGTAGCGGCGCAGTCAAACTCTGAATAGTTGTAATACTTGCAATTGGCTGTTTTTCCTTTGCTTCGGCATTGATGGGGTTAATGCGGGGGATTCTCGGATATGTAAGAAAACATTTAGAGAACACTGCTTTTATATTGTTTTGATCAAAGCTAGTGCTAGGCGGTATACTAGGCGGTTAATTTTTGTTATGATATGAATTTTTGCAATACCGGTGTATGTCGCTTAAACAATGCTGGGAATGCGGCGCGGCGCCACACTGTTTGAGAGGGTCCCTTTTCACTGTTGCATGTATTGAGGGTACAGCTGTATAGTGTTACTAAGCGTGACGGTGAAGATGGATAGGTTAAACTATAATTGATAGCTGTCAAATTATATTAGTGTTACCCATACATTGGTTCACAATATCAACACTGCCCGTCACAAATATATTCCAAAAGTCTTTAGAAAAGTTTTGGTGCTATTTTCATTTAATCTTTCCCGATAAAGCAGCGTTTATGAGGGCTGCTCTGCTTTGTGTAAAGCCCAGGGTACCCCCAGGATCCTCCAACTTAAATTCAAGGCTTTTTAAGACCTTTTTAATACCATTTCAAATGAAATTCAATGCCAACTTCGTACCCATTCCGACAGAAGTATGAGGGGAAAATGTCAAATCTGTATACATTTTAAACCCTAGAAAATAATTATGTACAAGGAGGTTACTTGAATTAAATATATATTGAATTATATATCAGTCATATTTAATACATACGCAACAGCATTGTAGCGCGCACGTGTGTGTAGGCCAGTGTTAATTTTGGCAGCCATTTTTGATTTAGTCTTAGTCTTCAGACGAAAATGCTTATTGGTCTTAATCACATTTGAGTCATCCTGTTTTTTATAGTTGTAGTTGACGAAAAGTCTTTGCATTTTTTGTCAACTTTGTCAAACTGCAGTTACTTTACTTTTGGTAAAAACTAAATAAGACCTTTGTAACGAAATCCAAGACTTTGTATACTAAATTCAAGGCTTTTAAGGCCTTAATTTGAGATGATCAAATTCAAGACTTTTTCAAGGCTTTTAAGACCCGCGGGTACCCTGAAAGCCGTTACCAGGGAAACTGCCATTTCTGCCTCTCCTAAAGCGCACCTCTTTGTAAACAGCATCATTTTGTGGGGCCTTGCAAACCTCTATTAAAGGGGTCATATGATGGTTCTAAAAAGAACATTATTTTGTGCATTTGGTTTAATGCAATGTTTACGCGGTTTTAGGTTAAAAAAAGTCATTTTACACATACTGTACATCATTGTTGCTCCTCTATGCCCCGCCTTTCTGAAACACGTGTATTTTTACAAAGCTCATTGTTCTGAAAAGCGCAGTGTGCTCTGATTGGCCAGTGCATTGAGATTGGCCCAAATACCTTAAGCGTGTGACGGAAATGTCACGTCCATTACCATATTTGGAACATCAGCTCCCAAAGCAATAATAACAGGTGATAATGTCAATTTGATCCCAAATCTGATCCGAAAAATGCAGATGACCAAGCTGATTGATCAACTTTGCCAGCGCGACTGGACCAGATCGTATCAGATTGGTAAGGTTTTATTTCATTGGGGACATAATTACTGATTATAATGACAACTGTCTTTTTACGCGTCTCACCGCGCTACGGGTGTGAGAACAGCCTTTGTGCACAGCCGGCCTTGTACTCTCCCAGATTCTGGAAACAGTTGCGCAGCACACAGTCGAAAATTTTGGTTGTACTGTTCTGGAGCAGTGTTGTAAATAAAGCTTAAGCACTGTTTTCTAATTGTGTCCTCTTTTAGAAGGCCAAACAAAGGAGTTTGGTTTTCACAACAAAAAACACAGCATCTTCACGACATGGCGGCAACAATACAGCGAGAATAAAAGTTACGCTTTCTTTCTTTGCGTATCCATTAGATAGCCTAACTGCTTTCTCTGTATATACCATTAAGTTGAGGTATATCGGGGCCTTTACTTTACTTTTAAAGCAATGGGATGAGTTCTCAACTGGGGGACAATAAAACTGCTCAAAAATACACTGAAAGAGGGACCCAGGCCATATCTAGGGGCAAACAATATTAGAGACTAAGGCCCTGTCCCAATACCTCCCCTTACCCTATATTTCTGCCCTAACCCTTGTTTTTGCGCGTTCTCGTGTAAGGGTAGGGTGTCCCAATACTCCATAGAGCAAGGGGGAGTGCTATTCTCCCCTTAAAATCAACTCTCAAAACATAGTGTGGTCCGATGCAGGCTTAAAACGAAGTGGAAGATGAAATTACCCAGGATACCTTGCGAACTCAGCGAGCCGGTCAAAATTTTCAACTAAGATGGCGGACACCGCTGGAAAGGAACAATTGAATTGTAAGTATTTTTTCGCAAATAAGCATGTTCAAATTTCAAAATATGTTGGAATATGTTAGTTTGATGCACATCCAATGGACTGTTGAGTTTTCAACACTAATGTTAGGAAATATTTCACTAAGCTATCTGACGATGTTCATATGATATCTGCCGAGTGCTTCAAAAGAGTCTGCCAATCAAATATACATCTGATCTGGGTAGTTAATCTAATTTTATTTTTGATTTTGGCTTCCAAGGATTATAAAAAGGTACTGAAAAGGTAAAATTATTAAAAACTAGCCGCGTTCGTCTAGCGCATCATCTTTCCCTTCACAGCGGAGTCATTTAAACCCAAACTTAACGTCAGAATCAGTACTGAGCACAATCGGTGATTGTTGTGCAGTGTCTGCTGTTTCTAATTTGCGGGATGTTGTTGGTGGCAAAACAGCTACTAAAAGCACAATGATCCGCGCAAGAGACGTAGCCCCGGTTCCCATGGCGGGGCGCGCGCACACGCTCGGAAGCGGATTGCAACTAAACGACCAGATACACACACATATATGGCAAAATGACCGGTTTAGAGATTCACTTAAATACAGTTGATGTCTTAAATGGGAGTTAACATTTGGGAGAAAATATGTATTATTAGATCTGTATTCGGTCTTAAAGTGGCAGCTTATAAACCTGCTGATGATTGCACCATTAATGTGAATTAAACAACTAAAGGCAAAGAGAAAATTACTCTCAGCTCTTGAATGAAAACTTTATTTTTAATAAGCATTAATATATCTATAATAAACTATGCTGTGTTATTTTACATTTGATTACTTTATTAGATTTCTAGCATATTACTATGGAAACTTGTATTCTGATCATAACTGGGATAGTTATGTGCATGTAAACATACTCAGCAGATCGTATTGACCATTAAAAATCTGTCTTGTTCTCTCCTGTTAATTTGCAATTTACTAAGCGGCAACTGGTGTCTTATATTTCAGGGACTGTCGAGCAGACCTTTGGCCTCATACGGTTCAGGACTGAAAATGAGGAGAAGTTCACAAAAAAAGAAATTTGCCTCCAAACTTTTATGGGAGTGAGTGACTGAATAACTGATAACAATATCAATGTCTGATAATGCTCTAGCCCCCAGCTACAATGCTTTCCTACACAGCTATTCATTATATTTGTATGTTTATAGGAAAGCAGTGAAAGACCTGGGCCTGGAAGGAAGGATTACAGGAGAGAAGGCAAGCAAGAAGTGGGAGAATTTAAATAAGCTGTAAAAGGTAATTCTTTGGATAGATATCTGTTTCATGTCTTCATCATCTACATCTTACTTTAAATCCTTTACATGATTAAATTTTGCTCCCTCTTTCTCTCGTGTGTGCGAGGTTTGCCGCGCTAATTTGCATATAGTGGTGTCCCATTTCATAGGGAACTCCAACTCCATCTCCACTTCCCCTCCTTTACTTTCGAGGGCACTCAAAACCAAGTGGAAGTTTTAAGGGGGAGAAATGGGACAGGGCCTAACCCATAACAGTCTATTAACCACATAGCAACACTCTGGAGGGCTGTGGGATCAGCAGTTAGTTGTCACATCCATCATAAGGACAAGGTTTAACACAGAGTACAAAAATTACATGAACTGACATTCCCACTCAGACCCGAGACACACCTCACATTAGAAACCCCTTTGCTGATCATGTCACGTGGGCTGAGGCCAGGACACACTTTTTTCTGCCTCTCATCATCCATCCCATACTCTCCTTTTCTTTTCCACAAGACGTCTAGAGCACTAAATCTATTAGCAAGCACATTTTTGTGTTTTTGAGTCTTCACTCAATAACGAAATAAAAGAAAGCAAACTGCCAGACTTTTTCAGATAAGAAAGAAAAAGTAGAAGAGTGCTGGAAGGAAGAAAAGAGATTATTTTCTTAACTCACCTTAGTGAAAAATACTGAGAGATGAGTCTCGCTGCCAAGGATCCAAATAGGGAATTTTGGAGATTTGAGGAAAGAGCCAACCTTTAAAAGCAGAAAAAAGAAAAAGCGGTTTAGCGCCAGTCTCCATACCGATGCCATGACGGCCTGGCCAGCCACATTCCAGAACCATCACGAACAGGTTGATTCACTGCGAAAAGATGATTGGTAACACATAAGAATGGCCAACAACCAAATCATTTGGCTTATTTTGGACCTTCGTTATGGATTGGATAAAAATGTTTTGAAACCATTTTACACTATGCTAGAATGTTCATTATAACTGTATCAATGTTGAGTGTATTATATGAACACTGAAACATGTAGTTAATGATCTACATCAGGGGTAGGGAACATCCGGCCTCTTATAGCTGGCCCCCCGAGACCATTTGAACAGGCTTGCACAGCCATTTGACAACTCAATTTCAAAAAACAGTTTATATATTTAAAAAGATTAGAAACTGTTCTAGAACAACAACAAAACATTAGTAACATAAAATAATATATATACTTAAATAAATTAATATAATATTGTTACCTTTCAAAATTATTGAATGTTTTTCTCTCTGATGTTTCATAACAAGCATGCACCGAATCAATTCATTTCATTCCACAATGTAAAGGTCAATGCAGTTTCAAGTTATGCTTTATCAATGTTATGACGCATGCAATGTATTGCAAGGCTGCATTTATTTGATAAATAATGCAGTAAATACAGTAACCTATTTTAATAACATTTTAAATGTAATTTATTTCGGTGATGGCAAAGCTGAATTTTCAGCCATTACTCCAGTGTCACATGATCCTTCAGGAATTATTCTAATAATTATTCTGAAAGGCTCTTGATTTGAAAAAGTTTCCCCACCACATCCACCAACGAAAACCAAATCAGCAAAAAAAAAAAAAAAAAAAAAAAAAAAAAACTTCAGTTCAGATTGTAGCTCCATCTCCAGTCATGCATTCAAACACTGGAAGCCCTCACACTCATCTCCAATCACTCAACAGGTGAGTATCTTAGCAGATTTGGGTGGGGGAGGCGATCCAGGGGTGTGCGGATTAAAAAGATCATGAATATTGTGATGGGGGCTCAGATGGTTCTAAATATGAGGCGATACATTCCTGCGTTCTTCTAATCCAAACACAACTCACTGCATATATCCTGAAGCTCTGCTTAGCACAGTGCCATTCAAAATAAAGCAGCTTCTTAATTACTTTATCCACAGGTTAAAACAATAGGGCCATTCCTACAGGATGTGTGTGTGCCAGGTGTTGTTGGCTGAAATTTCAGATGTTTGGGATTTAGAGGGCACCACATTAGCATTTAAAAAGATGTTAAGGCTTGGGTTTACTTCATTTTCCACGTTTCACTCAGTCTCAAGACATTCACTTGTGTCTACTATTGTTTATATTGAAGAACACACAAAATTAAATACTTGAATGTTCTAGTTAATTTAATACCTCAACACTCCATATTTCTGTTAATAAAAAAACTGTGCAAGTTTGAGAACTGCTGTGCTAGATGCCGTTAGTTTTATAGTAATGCAGGCTAGGCATGGTAATGATACTGTCTTAAAATACTTTTTGAAAATAAAATAAAATAAAAATTTTTATATCTTGGTAGTAAACAACCTAAAAACTAGAAAAGACAACAGATTTTCCCTTTTCCATTGCAGAACTTCCATAATTGTTTTGTGTGTGAGAACAAACCCACAGAAATAGTTTCTTCCCCAACATAAAACTTCTTCATGCACCAAAACGGTGTCAAATATAGAGTGAAGAATGTCACAGTCAGTATTTTAGTAGGCTATTATATTGCAATTACGCTTCACAATACCACTGTGAGATATACAGCTGGAACATAGCAAAGCCACAAACAAACTGTGAGTTTTGGCATGTGGACAGACTGGACACTCCGCATCTTTCACACAACACGTGCCAAAGTTGGTCTCCAGATATATCAACACTGCAGATAATGGAAACACCATCTATAGCACATTAATTATACTGTAAGCTCCTGTGAGGGTGTGTATGAGTAGATACCGACCTTGCAATAGCGCAGTGACTCCATCAGTGTGAGGAAGCCAACAGAAGCCTGCTGATGGATGCCATGAAGCTCTAGAGAACAAATATCAAAATAATCAAGAATAATCAAATTCCTCTGTCAACTGTACAAAAATAAACAGTTTAACTTAAAACACTAAAACCTAATGACCTTAGCAATTCTGTAACTGTTATTCAATCAGCACGCATATGTTAAGTGTGCTAAACCTTGAGCAAAACATTTGATAATGCTGCCACCAAGTGGGCTGCAACAGCAGAACAACTGATTACCTACTGTGAATCAAGTTATTTAAAACAAACAGCATGCCAACAGATTATTATTCAGCAAAAATATGAAGCATACTCATTCCAGAACATTCTCTATCACCGTCCCACACGTTAGACACGGCATGACCTGTGACCAGCAGGTTGATTAGACTTTGGCTAAAAGTATAGAAAGAAAGACCATGAAACAGTCAGCATTCACTAGTATAAATACACAATAACTATACTTAAATACATTAAGATAAAGACTTTCAGAATTAAAACGTGCTTATAAATATAGGGCTACAGACCAGCATTATCCTATGGCAACGCAATATCAATCTACAAGGTTACAATGCAGTACAAAAAGCAGCCTAACAGTCTAAGCAATGATAATATAAACTTGATCTCTCAGCATGCATTTTACCTGCCGTGGCCATACACAGGGTCAATCAGAGGTTCAGAGGTGTCTTCGATCTCATTCTTTATGTTCTCAATCCCCTTCAAAAAAGTTTGAAGTTACAGCATAAGTACAAACATACACATAATGGATGAACATAGTTAGCTAGTGAATAACATACAGTTAGCTGGACAAAATTTCTCATGTACTCTACAAAAGTTTGGAGTCAGCAAGATTTCTTTTATTCAGAAAGGATGCATTCAATTGCTCTAAAGAGACAGTAAAGACATTAGAAATGTTACATAACTCTATTAATCAAAGTATCCTGAAATGTATGACGGGTTTCACAAAAATATAAACCAATACAACTGTTTTCAACATTGATATTAATGAGCAATGTTTCTTGAGCAACAAATAAGCATATTAGAATGATTTCTGAAAGATCATGTGACTGAAGACTGGAGTAATGATCCTGAAAATCAGCTTTGTCATCAAAATAATAATTTACCTTTTGAAATATATTAAGATAAAAACAGCCATTTGAAATTGTAAAATTTTCACAATATTGCGTTTTTTTTTCTACTTCATTTTCGATCAAATAAACGCAGCCTTGTTGAGCATAAGAGACTTCTTAAAAAAGCATTTTAAAAATACAGGCCCCAATGTTAGTGTAGATGAGAAAGGTTTACCATGCAAGCTCATTCTCCTGTGTTTCAATGGAACAAACAAATTCAGACATTTTAGGGGTGGGGAAATGTAAAGTTATACCTTTGTAAGTATGACAGAGTACAGGAAAAGCAGAACTCCAAATTTGTTCTTCCAGGTGTCGTACAGTGACAACACAGCCTCTCTCAGGTCTGCAACAGTCCTGAGAGTCCTCTTCCTGAGGAAGGAATAACCACAAAGTTACTGACCAATTCAGACTGAAGCTAAATTTTAAGCTCGGCCCAATTTCTTTTAAGTAATCTGCTAGTGATTTGTATATTTGTAGTACAAGGAAAAGAAAGACATGAGAAAAGAGAAACAAAAGTGACGCTGCGTGAAAAGAGAGTTTGTGCACTTACTGGATGACGCTGTGAAACCTCTCAAAGCCAAGCTCCTCAGCAGCCAAAGTAGCTAAACACACACCATGCAAAAACACAAATGCATTTAACAAGACACACCAATACAAAGAAATTAGTTGTAAGATCACTGTACACTGTTAATGAGAATAGACAACTCACCAAGTTTAGACCAGCATGCTGTGTATAATACACAAAATATTAGGGATCAGTGTTAGGTATTATTCAAACACTGGCATGTAGTCTTGTTCAGAATCTGTACAACATCCAGAAAGACTGTTACAAATTCTCTTACTTGGTGTGTCAGTAGTTTGGCTGGACTCGGGCTCTGGGTGGCTGTCTGTGATGTCACTGCTGTCTGTGGTTTTATCACGCGGCCAGGTGGCCAGGTGAAATGCCTGTGTCTTATTGAGGGAGGCTGACTCCAGAATCTCACTGAGGGTGGAGCAAAGGACCGTCCGCTGCTCTTCCTCTGTAGGGGTACATCAAGCCATGCATCTGATTTCTAAGCTGCAATAAAGATGTTGCACTGACTAACACCAGACACAAGCAGCGCAACACAATGTGACAAAAGCAGATAGAACCTATTATCATCAGTGATGCTGTCTACACAGGATGTAGCATAATGGAACATGACAAATTCCAGAAGGTAAACTGATGCCCGTTCTATTTCCGTCATACTTGGCCCTGTCCCAAATGGCACCCTAAACATTTGCGGTCTTCTGACCAGTCTGCACTTTTGTGACATAACACCGATTTGACAGCCGTGAAGTCTGCTGCGGAGTTTGCTTCAGTGCAGGCTCTGCAAAATTGAGCATACTGACCGCAAGATACGTAATAGTGCCCCCTACCGCATAACAGTGAAAACTCAGAAAGCTGGAAAATTCCATCAATGGCGGGAAAGAGTCAAACTGGCAAGGCTTAAAAACATGTGCAAATGATAAACTTTACTGACGATGCAGCACTGGCCCGATCGGGCAAGTGACAGTTCCGTCAACTGTCCCAAGTGTTGTTTACGCTGGCCCCTGGCCATTGGGCAGTCCTTATTTTCGAGCCCTGCTTCTCTATATAAACTGTCAGCTAAATATATTGGACAAACATGAAAATGAAAGTGTAATTTACTAGGAAAAGACTGTTCTTTTCTTCATTTATGACGATGCAAGCAGCATTCCAAGCAGGATACCAAATGTACACAACATAATAATGAGAGCAACAGCTAAGAATGTGAAATATGATGATCAACACATAAGAAGTGAGAAGACAACGACAGGAGAAAAAAAATACTTTAGCTATAAAACAAAAAGGACAAAGTCTCACACAAAACGGTTCTTCCTTTAAAAGTGATCTATAAAATAGGACAAAATAAAACTAATATTATGGATAATAATTGGTAATACAAGGTTTTTGGAACACTAATTTTATAGTGGTGCAGGTATGACGTCAGAACCTGGAAGACTAATTCTAAGATTTTCTATGAGGTATTTCGAATTATTTGTAAAATAAAGTATGTGGCAAACATAGCATGACTATGCTTTCAAGTTTTGTTCTACAATATAAATTACACACACCCAGAGCGAAAACGAAAATTTTGAAGCAGTTATGTTCATTTTTGAAAACGTACATTTTTAATAAGTTACTAGATAAGACAGCTTAGGGTATGAGTGTGTGCGATGTACGTTGTAGAACAAAACGTCAAAATCTCATCATGTTATGTTTACCATAGGCTTTATTTTATTCACAAATTGAAAAACCCCATAGGAAAATCTCAAAGGAACCAGACGCGAATTAGACTTCCGGATTATGATGTCATACCTGAATCACTCTATAAAAACGTTGTAGTGAATCACCACTTTCTACACTTTTAGGCAGACAGTAAGACTACAATACAGATATGTGACTGTAATAAGATTCAGGATGATGTCTTGCACTTTTATGCCATCATATTTCATAAATGCACTTATAACAATGCATTAATTTATGTATTGGCACACAGTCTAAATATCAAATTATAGTTGTCTTTTGTGTAGTCTGCATAACTTATCAAGCAGAAACCAATTATTATTTATTACACTATTGACATATTGCAACAAAACTCACATTATATTTATTGTTCATATTTATTAGGCCACTTATTATTACATGGTCTTTTTCAATAAAAGATAAGAATGCACTACAATAACTTTTGTTCAGAACCTGAAACAGGATTTAGAGTAGGTTGAGAAGATCACTCTATCCTAACAGTTTGAGATGCTCTCAAGTGCCTGGTTTGGGTGTTATAGAGTACCCAAAAGTGGAAAATGTGGAATTCTCTTTAAAATAATGCACAGCAAACCTGAAATATCTCTCCAGTTTGAGCCTTCAGTGTTAAACAGAACGTTCTTCAACAGGAAAGCCTGAGGAATAGCAAACAAAACACAAATCATTAGGGCTCCACTTAACCAGCCAAAAAGAATAATCTGACAAAATAGCATGTCAACACCACAGTATTACAAACAGAGTTAGAGAATAGGGTAGGACATCGACATACGCAAATCAAGCAGCATTTGTGATAGAAATGGACTGTCAGTGCAAGACTGGAATTTCTGGACTGGAAAAGTCTGGAATATACAGCAATGACTTATCATAATAACTGAACACATTTTAAAACACTAGGCATTATACACTTGTCAACTTTGTAATGGTCACAGAGAAAAACTGGACATCATACACTAACTGAGGATCACACACTAGTACCAGACTTAGTAGTTGTTTCGACCACAACAAAATCACACAGAAACATCAATCTCATTAGAAGGAGACGGGTGAAAATAATATGTAATTGTAAAACAAAAACAATATGCATCCAAAAAACTGGCTCAAAATATCAAACATGTTTGATATCTTTTGACTAGATGGAATCATAGTCTGAAGCTTTAAAAAAAAAAAAAATAATAATAATAATAATAATAATCTGACACCTCCTACCTAACCCTAACCCAAAATCTGCAGACTGGCTCTGACTTTTGGCAAATAGTGTTGGGGCAAATCGGAACAAAAATCTGTAGTGTATTCCAGCTGTGATATAAATAAAAAGACAGCTGACAAATGAAAGGAAAAATCTAAATGAAGTGACTTAAAGGGATAGTTCACCCAAAAATTAAAATGTTGCCATCATTTACTCACTCTCATGTTGTTCCAAACCTGTATGAGTTGAGTTTCTTTCATCTGTTGAACACAAAATATATTTTGAAGAATGTTGGACAGTGGCCATTGACTTCTATAGTATTTCTTTCCTACTGTGGAAGTCAATGGGTGCCGTCAACTGTCTGGTTACCGACATTCTTCAAAATATCTTCTTTTGTGTTCAACAGAAGAAAGAAACTCATACAGGTTGGGAACAACTTGAGGGTAAGTAATGGCTTAATTTTAAATTTTGGGTGAACTATCCCTTTAATAAGGTGCTGGCAGAAATCAGGATGGAAACTCATTCTTCCAAAGGTATTCCTTCATTGGGTGTTTTAATGATAGCGGTGGAGAGTGCTGCAAGAAGTCAGTTCAAAATCTCCCTTAGGCATTTATGTCTAATAAAAGTATTTTTGGAAGGATGTTCCATCATTTGAACAATTGACATGTTGTTAAACAACAGTACATGGTTCAGCACGGTTGCAGTTGACCCAGATTTTTTTGTAATTTGTCACCAACCTGTATACTGGATCACTACAATGCAGCTTTTATGTTTGGACTATACAAAGCCATGGGTGTTGACGATTCATTATTGAACATCATCATTCATACCCTATGAATAAAAATAAGGTTTGAGAGAAAGGTGAATACCTGTACAGGTGCAATGACAGCACACGGCCCGCCTTCAAACTGCTCCAGTGCAGAGCGCTCAGCCTCAGTGAACACAAAGCCTGTAGAAAAAATGCAGTGAACTCAAAAGTTAAGTCAATGTCACAAGTCTCAGTTAAGCAATTCATCACAATTCAACTGGGCAAGCAGTCAAGGTGAAGTAATATGGACTTGGCATAGGTCTTCTTTGCTGACGACTACAGAATTCTTACAACACAAGTAATGGATGTATATCCTTGAAAATGAGATTCAACCTCCATTATTTCAATCAGCATTCAGGCTGGATTATACGCAACATGACTTTTGCTCAATTTTTATTTTATTTGTTTAGCTTGCCTCCAGACTATAATTCCATCCGGAAAACTAGAAAAGCCTGGATAAGTGTGATCCATAGTAATTTATTGTATGATGTTTAGGTTTAGTCTATAACCTTTTACAAAGTCATGTGTATTATGCCGTGTGTTTTAAAATCTGTTCCGATCGCTTAACGTCAACGTTACCTTGAGACCACCTGCGGAAGAGGGATGCAGGCACTCCTCCGCCACTGGGTCTGCCCCACACAAGATCCACCACTTCTTTACTCGTATCTGACATGTCTCTTGATCTTCGTTGATATGAACTCAAAACCAAGCATCAAGACCAATGGAGATCCTTGTGACAGCTAACCAATGTAGTGCACGCGACGTGGCTAGCGCACTCGTCCTGGCCTGCTTTTGTATTCCGCTGAATCTTAAAGATTTTGCTTTGGTGACATTGGCCACAGATGCGAAACTGTTGCTTAAACTGTCCCGCGAGCGACGAATGATCGAACACTCGCGCCAAAAAAATCGTGAAAGAACGTTATATTTTGAATACGCAGCCTCTAACGACAACACACTACAACCGCTCTGTTAACCTCATAAGGGTTTAATTTATGTATGAAATTAATGTTATCTTACGTCTTATCCAGTATTCGCTTCCTTAATTCAAGGTTTCTGTTCTGTCTGTTTAACTAGACAGGCCTGGTGGTATGTCCTCACTGAAGTAACGTTAACGTTAACTCACTCACCATACGGTCTGTGGCTTGCTACATTACCTAGATGTCAAAAAAAACAAACACACGTTTAGTTCGTTCCTCCGACAGCCTATTTTAAGAATAGCCAACGACTGTCAACTCCTCTCGAGAACACCGCGATGAAATAATGAGGATTTCAATGTAAACTGCTCGCTGTGGTAACTGCAGAGTGCTCTATGATCCATTCAGTTTATTTACGTTCCTCCACCTCAAGTTCGACTTTGTGAGAGATTGGTTCAAATCGAGAAGATTCTGGTGACGTTGAGCGACAAAAATATTTGATTGGCTGTTTCGTCCATCAATCACAAGGCAATGATGTGACGTCTTGTGTTGCCCGCCTACAACACGGAGGCTGAGCTTGAATGTACAGTAATCCTGGGTAAGAAATGTTACATAAGAAAGAGATGAGGCAGCCATAAATTCTTAAAATACCAACAGTGAAGTAGGCGCACCCACAGAGGCTATAGTGATTTCTTATAGTAACAGTGTTACCATCTAAGCCTATAAAGTGTGCAGTGAATAATAGATGGTCCGAAAAATGTTTCCTCCTTTAGATAATATAACACCTATACATTGTAAATATACATGAACACGGCATATTTATATATAGCCCTCTGGAAAAGTGTGACTTTGGGGTAACTACCATGGGATTCATTTATGTGTATAAATTAAAAATAAAATAGTTAAAAAGTTTTAAAAAAAGAAAAAGAAAAAAAGACTGGTGGTCATTTTTTTTTTGACGTGGTGCAATTTTTCATCCGTTCAAAAACTGTTAGCGTGTAAACTTAAACCATACATATTACAATATTTCTCTTTAATATTAAATTCAGGTAACATACCTGGCTTAAACATACCTCGCCTATTATTTTCTAAACTTGTTATTTCTTTTTTTAGTAACGTGGCCCAATTTGTTCTGAAAAGTGCATTGAGAAGAGAATCAGTTTCGTTGGAAACAAAAACTGAGCGACAGACGCTTCTGAAATCATTGGAGACTTTTATTTTGTTAAAGATTTAACAGGAAGTCAATCATCCTCTTTCAGGTTGTAGCCCATGCGTATTTTCACGCAGGCAAGTGAACGCTCCTTCAAGTGGAGAAGTCTTTTCCTTTACATACAAAGTAACATAGATACACAGGTTTTTATCTAACAACAATGGGCGGACAAGCAAAAACTAAAAAGAAAAGCAAAGCTAAAAGAAAAGACACCAAACCAAATGGAGGTATGTCAGTCAATCAGTAATGTTAAACTATCTGGCATTGCGGTTAAACGGAAATTATGACTTTAATACATATTATTTATAATCCCACGTCAATTAAACCAATTTCTTGCTATTTAGACTGGGCATGATAGTCACCTCTGCTTGTTTCGACAATAACGGTTTAATGTAAACATGACACTGCAATGTGTTTCTTGTGCCATGTGGCGTTTATTGGGATTTTTTTTTTGTGGAAGAAAAAGAAATGTTGACAAGCTTGTCATAACTGTATTTAATCTATAATTATTTACATTAAACTAATTTTGTAGCCATATCCTGTCCTCAAAAGGTTTGATTTGGTTGTTAAGTGTTTTTTTTTTAATGCTCAGGTGCCTTGATGTCACCACAGGAAAGAATGAAAGCAAAGATGCAGGAAAGGGCCAAAAAGAAAACAGCTGAAAAATACACCGTCGATCAATTATTGGAAAAGGTAACATGTTGCCATATAATGGATTTTAATGGAAATTAAGTATTAGATCTTGGTTTCAGATTTCACTAGTGTACTTTCTCCGTCCCTCTCAGACTGAAGAGTGTATTGACAACTTTGACTTTGAAATGGCCAGTCTGTACTGTCAGCGAGCGCTGGATATTGAACCAACTAACCTGACCATCCTGGACATGCTGGGGAACATTTGCGCCGAGCTGGGAGATGTAGAGAAAGCTAAACAGATATCCTTTACACATACTGTGCTACCACAATTCAATGGTCTTTAATTATGAAATCACTTGAATACTGTCGTGTATATATGTAACCTGTACTGTCCACATTAAGCTTCTAGTCATGTTTTTCCATTTGTTAAAGAGTGTTTGAGCGTATTTGTGTGTTATGGTCCTTGACAGCGGTGTGCGTGTATCTGAAGGCGGTGGAGCTCAGTCCAGATGAGGGCCACAGTAAGTACATGTACCTGGGGCAGATTCATGCAGGCATGGAGGCTGTACAGTACTTCAGTAAAGGAACTGAGGTCATGCTCAACACCATGGACAAACACACCAATGAGGTAAGACAATGCTGATACACAATTCATGCATTTTAAATGAATTTTTGATTCACTTGATTGTTTCATTTACATGTTTATATACATGATAAAAATATTTTATATACGTCTTTCAAAAGTTTGAGATTAGTAATTTGAATGAAGCTAATACTTTTATTCTGCAAGGAGGCATTAAATTGATAAAAATTGACAGTAAAGACATTATTACAAAAAAAGTTTTTTTAAAAATGAAAAATGAAATGGTGAATGACTAGCTGGGACCAGAATTTTACTCTCTAAGATAAAAAGGAATCGTCATGTTGTGTTGAGCTCCCAGAGCTTTAGCTAATGTATAATGGATGCATTCCATCATTATGGTGAGTTTTCCCAGTGGACAGCACTTTCTTTGCAGTGATTAAAGGTGCAGTGTGTGATTTTTAGCGACATCTAGCGGTTCGGTTGCGAGTTGCACTAATGGCTCCGCCCACTGCTCACCCCTCCCTTTCGAAGAAACCACGTGGCTAAAACGGGACAAACATATCTCGACTGAGACAGCAGAGAATAGCCAGAGTAAGCCAAGAGTGTGTAAAATTGTCACTGTTTCTGTACCACAGTCCATTATAAACCACATCATGGATAAAGTTTACAAAGCCATAGTTAGGTGAGGATCAAGGGTCTTAATATAGAATATAATAATAGTAATCAGCTTATTGTCTCACAAACGTAACCAGCACATTTCTCCCCACATAGCAAACCCATAATATACAGCGAGGGAGAAGAACCACATGAAACTATGCAACTATATTTTTTCTAACAGGGTAGTAAAAGTTTAGCTGGCTAATATGAGCTGGTACTGTGACTGAGCTGGTTAAAGCGAAAAGCCTTGTTTAAACTCGACGCGTCCGCATGGGTCCAAAGGTGCGCGCGGCAAAAATGACATGATTGTAACAGCGCGTGCGCCTCCGGATCCCTTAGACACCATTTACTACATACAATAGGCTTTTTTTCTCTGATTTTGAAAACTCTTTGCGAACGACTTAAAATGCTTCCAAGATCGAATTGTCGCGATCGACGGGTTGGTGATTCCTGTAACATACTGTTATACAGTCAATGAAAAGAGTACTAATCAGCTGTCTCACGAACGCAACCAGCACATTTATCCCCACATAGCAAAGCCATAACACAGCGAGGGAGAAGAACTGAGTTACATGAAACAATCCAACTACATATTTTACACCACTGACAAGGGAAAGTCTCTACTCACGGTGTCTATCTGGCTTCTAGCTTTCTGCGGCTTCTCTTTCAACGTAGTGACGAAACGCGGTCTGTATCGCTGTGTGTTCGCTGTCGGCTACGGTAGAAACATGACGTCACAATATGGCAACCTTCGTAGAAGGGGATTCCCGCGCCTATGTAGATATAAATGACTCATTCTAAGGTAATACAAACTTAACGGTTCATTAAGTAAGGTCTTTATACACCACTAAACACATAGTTATGGATCTTATATTGCATTTCTGTCAATAGATCCACAGAAATATTACACACTGCACCTTTAAGTTAGTTGCTGAATCAGAGTAGTGCTTTCAGGGAGGCACAGAATTAGCACTGATATAGTATTAGGAAGCATTTAGTCATGCTGAGCCAGTGTCATCGTAGGCATTTGTGTGACGTATGTGTCTGTCTATGCAGGGCAGGTAAATGGAATATACAGAAGAACAGATGTGTGTTGTTCCTGTAGGTGGGGAGCTATTGAAAACCACTTGGTCACAGACATTGTTTAACATCAAAGCAAACTGCAATCAATTGAAATGACCACACATGCTGTTCTTGTTGTGCATACATTACTGTGTGTTGGATTTAAATGCTGTTAACGATGCTCTGAGCTTTGTGGCCCCATGGGTCATCCTCAGTGGTCTAAATGATTTGTCAAAAGAAAGCAGCTATTGGATTTCTTTAGTGTTAAATGTGCAGTTCAATCTTTCAGCACTAGAGGGCAGTCAAACATAAGCAGAAAAGCATTGAATTCACGTTTATTTTCATTCAATTCACGTTCATTTGTATAGCGCGTTTCACAATACATCATTTAAAAGCAGCTTTGCAGAAAGTGCATGAGTCCATATTACAATTTAGAGTGATCTGTTATCAGAGGTAACTGTCTAAGTTATGTATTTCAGATTGAAATGTACAAATACAAAATCACAGTTAGCTAAAAATGTATTAATTTAAACAATGTAATAATTTAATGCAGAAACAATGAGCTCATTGAACTAATGAATACTTTTTTGTTAACAAATGATTATGACATTTAGAAAAAGTTCAGCATTGGTGCATGTTGACAGTGAAGACCTGTAGAGCAGTGGTTCTCAATCGGCTTGACTCCCATTGTTTAACACAATTTTCAAAAGTTCCCCATTTAAGATATGGCATTTTCTTCCAGTATTTCTTCTGTAATTATGACAAAGTTCTTTATGTTTAAAGAAACTGAGTGTGTTAATTATGATTCCAATATGTTGCAGCATGTTATGTAAGCTTTAATATATTCATTTAAATTATTCTAAGTCTTCCTGTGGCCCCTATTGGGCCTGGGTGTCTTGGTTGAGAATCACTGTGAGAGTCAGGTGATATTCTGTATTTTTATTTCTTACTATCAGACATTTTTCATATATTAAAATAACTGACTATGAATACCTCTTGATTGTATGTTAAAGGGATAGGTAATCAACAACAAAAAAATACACACAATTTTAATGAAAACTAAAACAATAATTTTAAAATGAAAATGCATATGAATATAATTCATATATTAATGAAATTAAATTAATATAATAATTTACCATGAAAATATTATAAAACTATTTTGCTCTAGTTCCAAATCTTCTGAAGCCATAAGATGGCTTTGTGTGATGACATGTGCCATATGTATTTTGAGATCCTCAGCGGAGACTTACATTTGGTCTGTTCGTCACACAAAGCTTTCACAGAGGAATCTAGCACACGATTCTTGTTTTTTTCTTCCTTTTAGGAACTGTTTGAACAAAGCTTGTTATTGTATTTAATGTAAAAAAAAAACTGTACAGGTTTGGAATAAAATGATGAATTCATGAGTGAATTATTATTTTTACTCATGGATCTGTGTCCTGATAGGCTAGTGCATTTGGAGCGGCCGCATTCCCCTCTGAGGTTGCTGTCACAAGGAAGGAGGTCTCTGTGGCTTTCTGTTCCATCGCTGAAATCTTCTTCACAGATCTCTGGTAAATGTATTTTCCTTTTTACACAGATGTATGCTGGCATTTATTCAACTTCTGCCAATCTTTGTTTGCTCTGGTCTTTCTCACTCTTTTCATTTCTCAACCTTTTTGGCTTTACGTACCTGATGACATGATAAATGATATGACACACACACGCACACACACACACACACTTGGGACACCGCAACAGACAGGAGCCCATCTGCTCTAAGGCCTGCAGAAAAGATCTAATCACAGACTGGTTGATAGAGGGATAGATATAGGAAGAGGGTTGGGAATTCAGGATGGTTAAATGGTAGGAGAGAGATGAAATGTAGATCTGGACTGGGGATGTGCTTAGTGTTGATTGCCAAGGATCTTGGCATAGCGTGACTTCATTCAAACCTTGAGATTTAAATTCAAAGCTTGTCTTATGTACTGTATGGTTGAATGTGTGTATCTGGGTGTGTTGTTTTGGTACTTGTTTGCTGCAGGCGAAAACTGGAAAATCAAGAGCAAAAAAAAGTGTGTGTGCTAACAAATAATATTTTCTTCAGTAGTGTGGATGTCCTTGGGTGCTGTGGAAACTCTGGTTTAGTTCAATTATTGGCCAAACTTGTAATGTTGTGCAGACATTGTACACAGATCAAGCTACAAGACACAATGCTTGTTGGTTTAAAAAAGTTCTTATATCATTTCTGTGTGAATGTGTTCACACACAGGTTTTTATGAAGTTTATCCCCCTTACTTCCACTTTTCCTGTACTGCTCTTTTATCTTATCTTATGTTCTCTTATCCTTATCTTGTACTACTTCCTCTCAATGTACTCTACTTTCTCTCACCTTATATCATTAACTGTTATCCTATTCCATCCTTATTCTTTTGTCACTTCTTCTTGTCCTATCCTGCTACCTCTCATTGTTTTGGTTTGGAAAAATGTACATTTAATTAGTGTTAAATCAAAGTTATTGATTGATCATAATTTCTTTGAAAACATTTGCACACAGGTTTTTACACACAAGACAAAATGCACGTACACATGGTTAATGATGATAACTTTAATAACACTGAATGATTTTTATGTGCTTTAATGAACTCTTTTCTTGTTTGACAGCATGGAGGAGGGCGCTGCTGACCGCTGTAAAGAGGCCATCGATAAAGCTCTACAGTACGACGAACACAACCCTGAGGCTCTGCAGCTGATGGCCAGCTATCTGTTCAGCATTGAGAAAACTGAGGTACAACAGGACATCTGTGGAGTGAATTACCCAGAGTTCCTCTCACCGTCTCACTGGATCTTTTAGAAAGAAAAGCGTTCTGAGCTGCGGGTCATTATGCAGTCATAATTACTGTAGGTGGAGAGCAGCTGAGAGAGCTGAGTCATGTGTTTCTGAGAGGGAGACACAGATCAAAATTGTGTGCAAGAGAATGAGCGAGTGAGAGAGACAGGTTTTTGGGAATGTACTGTATCCTTGTTTTTGTATGAGAAATAGACAAAGATGGCAGATGAGAGTTAGGTCACAGGTAATGAATTATAAACCATTAATAGAATAAGCTTGTAGAAAAGGACCCACTGTGGGACAGATTTTCTACTAGTGCAACCATATTTGCTTTGCTGCAGTTCCTCATTGAACCATTAGGGGGCAAACAGACCTAAGACCAGCACATCTACTAATCCTGATCTACCCTCTGAGTTGAGCTTCAGTGTGCAGCTTAAAATGCTTGCAACATTTGTGAGTATTTTCACTTCAGAGGACAGTTCCATTTCCCTTCAGATAGCTGACAGTAGAACTTGATTTAACAATCATAAACTTGAGTCTCTTTGTGTGCTCTAACCTCACCCTTTTTCATCCTTGTACTTTTTCATTTCATCCTATGTCACTCCCTCTCATCCTGTATTGCTCCCTCTAGTTCTTTACCACATTCTATAATCCTATACAACTTGATCTTATTCGTGCTATTTCCTACTTCCTCTCATAGTTTGCTACGTCCTCTCAATGTATGCGGCATCCTTTTGTCATATCTTATTGCTCCTTATTGTCAATTCTATTTACTACTTCTCAGTTCTCATCATATTTGGTACCACTTCCTCTCATCCCCTCATTCTCATTTTCCTCTCAACATACTCTACTTCCTCTTATCCTTTACTACTTCCTCTCATCCTATCCTACTTCATTTTAATCTCATACCACCACCAGTTATCCTACTTTCTGTCACTTCTTTTCATCTTATATCACTTCCCCTCATCTTATAGTCATGTTGTACTATCCTAATTCTTGTCATCCTATTCTGCTTCCCACATATCCTCATATCCTATCTTATTTACTCTGTTTCAAGACTCTGTCTCTCTTCTCATCCTATATTGTTCCAGCTTGTCTTTTAACACTTTCTCTTACCCCGTACCACTTCATCTTATTCATGCTATTTCCTTCATCCTCCCATGCTTTACTACTTTCTCTCATCATATACCATGTATTATTCCCCTTCTATTTCCTACTTATTTGGATCGTATACAGTGCCACTTCCTCTCATCCTTCATCACTTCTTCTCATGCTGTAAGACTTCCCCTCATCTTATCTTACTTTCTCTCACTCTGACCTACTTCTTTTTATCCTATCCTGCTTCCTCTCAATGTATTATACTTCCTTTCTTCCTTTACTTCTTACCTTCATTCTATATTGCTTCCTTTCTTCTTGTACTACTACCTGTTAAGTTAACCTACCTTCTGTCACTTTCTCTCATGCTTTACTACTTCCTCTCATCCCATCCTACTTCCTTTCATCTCATACCACAACCTGTTGTTGTACTTTGTCACTTCCTCCAAATCTATACCACTTCTTCTCATCTTATAGAGCTTCATGTTGTCCTATTCTACTTCCTAGTTGGCATAGTATTATATTTCCTGGTTCTGAGTCCTTTCATCCCATCCAACTACCTCTCATGTCATCTTACTTCCTCTCATGCTATATTGCCTAAGCTATTTCCTACTTATTTGCATCATATACACTTCCTGTCATCCTTTATTACTTCATGTCATCCTGTCTTACTTTCTCTCTCCCTTACCTACACCCTTTCATCCTATCCTGCATCCACTCAACATATTCTACTATCTGTAATCTCATACCACTACCTGTTATCCTACATTCTACCCCTTCCTCTGACCCTATACCAGTCATTTCTCTCATCACATCCCATCACCTCCCATCCCATCTTACTTACTCTCATCCTATACCTCTTCCTGAGGCATGTACCATGTACCTGTATTTTTAGTTTTACAATCAGAATACTTGGAGAGGCTCTTTCAAATGTATTTTATCACACTTTATGCAGGAGGGGCGTGACTACCTGAAGAAGAGCGTGTCGTCATGGTTACCTAGCCTACAGAAAAAGGAAGAGTCATTTGCGAGCGCAGCACACGACATGGAGGAGGAAGAAAATCCGACTAAGGTGCTCATACAGGTGTTTTTGTTCCAAAGGCAACAGAGAGATAAAGATAGGATGCATCATGACCTCTCCTTTGACCTCGTTTTGATTGCAAGGCAGGAAATAGCACTGCACTTAAAGAAGGTTTTAGTCTGGGAAAGATAAGGGAAGAAAGGAAACAAACTAGCTTATTTATGTTTTTATTTTGCTCTCAAAGCCAGGTCAATGCTGTGTCAGTCTGCTGCATGGCTAGCCCTGCGGCCACACGTGCACAGCTCCCCCATCAAGTGACCACGCTTCTCCACTGAACATGTTTTTTGCTTAAGGCTACACATTTCATGCCTTTTCAAAAACATATTTTCGTTTCTGTGTCTAAATGAATTTTCGCAGTTCATCTTTTAAGTAGGGCTTTACGCTGCTGAAGAAACCACAGAAAAACAAGCCTCACCTGAACTGACTTGTTGAGGGAATTTATAAAAGTTTGTTTACTTTCCTTACTGGTTAAAATTTCAGGGAACGTGCTTTGCACTAGACATACATTTGTGATATGTAGATGCAGCTTTGCAACATTTGGAAAATCCTGGCAGGTAGGAGAGTATGTGCATCTTTGAAGCATGTTGTCATCAGGTTCAGCACTCTTATCAACTCTTTTTACATAGCTGATTTAGAAAATATTTTTCCAGTATAGAGACGAAAGAGATTGTGTTTATATGTACAATACAATAATGAGCCTGATAACATCCCAGACAAGCTACAATGAACACAATAGATGAAGCGGCCTTGATGGTATGATGGTTTGTTGAAATAGAATATAGTGTTTATGAAGAGGTTTATTGAAATGTTTATTGAGACCTTTAGAAAATCAGTCACATTCAAAACTTAATGGACCATTAAGCCCAAAGTATACTTCGGCCACCCACCCACCACCCACGTGACGTAACTTTTGTCATCAGAAGGGTCCGTGGACTTCCGCACACTCCGTCCACGTGCAGCCCAATTGTTGTGACCAATTTTTGTAAAATGTTATTTTATCATCAAATCAGCATATTAGAATGATTTCTGAAGGATCATGTGATACTGGAGTAATGACTGCTGAAAATGATACTTTTCCAATACAGGAATTACAGGTGAAAATATATTCAAATATAAAAGATTTTTTTTTTAATTATACTGATATATCACAATAATTCTGTATTTTTATATTTCAATATTATTAATTAAAAAAATGCAGCCTTGGTGATGATTATAGACTTATTTAATAAACATTTTAATCTTATCCATTTTTGGTAGTGTACTTATTTTCTAATTCATTGAGTCTTTTAAATCAATTTTAATATAATTTTCTCATCAATTCACATCAAGTCTTTCATTTGCCTTAATTTACCTCTCAGTTAATATTGATTTACGTTTGTGTTTTAGAACAACATCCCGCCATATGAATCCAGAATAACAACAGCCAAACTTCTGATCGAGACCGAGGAGTATGAGGTAGGACAATGGTCTAGCTCAACACTTTTAAGAAGACCATTTCAAATGTTTCAGTCAGTTTCCTTCCATTCTAGAATTCACATTTCAGAATGTTCAACTTGAACGCTTCTCTGATATAATTTAGGATAATTTAGAATGTCACGAACTGAAGTGTCCACTGAATGTTGAAGTGGAGCGTATAGAACCTGGCAGTAATTCTTTGAGATCTTAGCGGTGGTGGTGATGTCGTATACACGGATTCAGCTGATGAGCTTTTTTTTAAGCTATTGGGTTAGAAACTGTTTCATAATAGGGCATTGGATCCATTCTATAGCCAGTCGTTTTTTATTATCTTGTGTTAGCACACTATAATCCAAAACAATCCGTTCTTGCTGTGTAGGCAAGTTTAAAGACCTATAGACTACAGCTTACACTAATATTAGCTATATGTCTAACAAACAGGCTTAAAGCTGTCAGTGTTGTGAATAATGAGAAGGTTTAATTTGTGTTCTATTGCAGCTGTAGAGTAAACCATCACCCAGTGTGTTGTAATACTGTATAATTGTCAACGGGACAATTATTTACTTTCTAATGTGTATTTGTGTGGCTGATGAGTTGAACAAATCAGCTATACCTCATAAGATTCCACTCACCAGCTCTGCAAAGCGAAAGAGGTGTAAGTGCGAAAATAAGTAAATATAGTAAGTAAATATTGACGTTCTATTGAGAGGACCGATCCTTACATACAAATATTGATGCCAAATTTTTTAACTAGTAATTTCCTTGTGCTGATATTGACAGAGACAGAAACATTGCTATAGACAACAATAAATAAATATATAAAAGGTACAGCTAAATGTGAAAATTATCATATGGGTTTATGTCACGAATGGGTATCAGTAGCAGTATAAGTATTGGTAATACTGGCCTTCATTTAGTAAAAATATATTATTAATATCTAAAATAAACTTAGAGTTGTTTCTGTTCTCTGGTATCCAAATTATTCTTGCGCCCCATGATGCTTTGCGTGAATTATGGGTGTAACTTCCGTTAAGCTGTAAACAATCAGTGAAAGACTAGCTCTGTGGACGCAATAATATATATATTTTTTAAACTGTGTACAATTACATTACATTATTCTACTCATGTCACAGTCCTCGTCTGCACCTGTCTGTCCTTGTCTGCACTTCACTTCCCAGAATCCTCCTTGTCTGCACACCTGAATTCACTCCCTCAATCATCCACCTGTTCATCGTCTTAATCATCTGTGTCACCTGTCCTCATCTCGTTAGTATCTGTATTTAGTTCTCTCTGTTCAGTCTGTCTGGTTCGGTTCTAGTTTGTCGATGTGTATGTAAATGCTTGTATATGCATAGGTGTTGTTGTGAGTATCCTGCCTGTCTTCCTGCCTGTACCTGGTTTTGTTTAAGAGTAAATCGTTTGTATTGGAGCTCTTTGCCTCAGCCTGCCTTCATTCCACACCACACCGTGACAGAAGAACCGACGACCCTAAGATGGACGATAGGGTAAGAATTGCCGTCCTGGCCAAGGAGAGCCCAAATCTCCCAGCTTATACCCATGGACGTTTCTTTGAGGGAACCCGTCTGGCCAGATTTCGCGGGATCCGTGGAGGCCGCAGAAGTGGCGGTGGCCGAGAGGAATCCAGACAGCACTTTCCACTCTGGCTCCTCTTCAATCCAAGGCTGGTTCCGCCCAGCACCAGGCCCTCTTTGCCGCTGGTTCCGCCCAGCACCAGGCCCTCTTCGCCGCTGGTTCCGCCCAGCACCAGGCCCTCTTCGCCGCTGGTTCCGCCCAGCACCAGGCCCTCTTCGCCGCTGGTTCCGCCCAGCACCAGGCCCTCTTCACCACTGGTTCCGTCCAGCACCAGGCCCTCTTCGCCGCTGGTTCCGCCCAGCACCAGGCCCTCTTCGCCGCTGGTTCCGCCCAGCACCAGGCCCTCTTCGCCGCTGGTTCCGCCCAGCACCAGGCCCTCTTCACCGCTGGTTCCGTCCAGCACCAGGCCCTCTTCGCCACTGACCCCATCCCTTGTCCAGAGTCCGGACGTGAAGGACTTAATTGACCTTTTCACAGAGCTTCCTTCGCCGCTGGTCCCGTCCAGCCCGGAGTTTCCTTCGCCGCTGATCCCGTCCAGTCCAGAGTTTCCTTCGCCGCTGGCCCCGTCCAGCCCAGCCGAGCCTTCGCCGCTGGTTCCTTCCAGCCGAGCCTTCGCCGCTGGTTCCGTCCAGTCCAGCCGAGCCTTCGCCGCTGGTTCCGTCCAGCCCCGCCGAACCTGCACGTCACGTCAGCCTCGACGAACCCGAGTCAAGTGAACCGAATCCCGAGTCAAGTGAACCGAATCCCGAGTTGTCAAGTGAACCGAATCCCGAGTTGTCAAGTGAACCGAATCCCGAGTTGTCAAGTGAACCGAATCCCGAGTTGTCAAGTGAACCGAATCCCGAGTTGTCAAGTGAACCGAATCCCGAGTTGTCAAGTGAACCGAATCCCGAGTTGTCAAGTGAACCGAATCCCGAGTTGTCAAGTGAACCGAATCCCGAGTTGTCAAGTGAACCGAATCCCGAGTTGTCAAGTGAACCGAATCCCGAGTTGTCAAGTGAACCGAATCCCGAGTTGTCAAGTGAACCGAATCCCGAGTTGTCAAGTGAACCGAATCCCGAGTTGTCAAGTGAACCGAATCCCGAGTTGTCAAGTGAACCGAATCCCGAGTTGTCAAGTGAACCGAATCCCGAGTTGTCAAGTGAACCGAATCCCGAGTTGTCAAGTGAACCGAATCCCGAGTTGTCAAGTGAACCGAATCCCGAGTTGTCAAGTGAACCGAATCCCGAGTTGTCAAGTGAACCGAATCCCGAGTTGTCAAGTGAACCGAATCCCGAGTCAAGTGAGTCAAGCGTGTCCAGGTCCGTATCTAGCCAAGTGAGTGCATCAAGCCAAGTGAGTGCATCAAGCCCAGTTCTGCGCCTCCCCCTCCCCGCCTCGCCTCTGCACCTCGCTTTGTCGGCCCCGCCTCTGCTCTTCGCCCTGCCTATGTCTTTCAAGCTCCGCGAGGCCTTTCCTGAACCCGTGGATTTCCCCAAGTATTTTTTTTGGGGGGGGCATAGGCCTTCGTCTCTGCCATGGAAGCCCAAGGGTCCAATAGCCCCGCCCTGGACGCCCGAGGGCTCGTCTGCGTCTCTGCCATAGACGCCCGAGGATCCAATAGCTCCGCCCTGGACGACGGAGGGCTCGTCTGCGTCTCTGCCATGGACGCCCGAGGATCCAATAGCTCCGCCCTGGACGACCGAGGGTTCGTCTGCTCCGCCCTGGTCACGCCCACGTCCTGCTCCGCCCACGTCGCGCCCACGTCCTGCTCTGCCCACGTCCTGCTCCGCCCACGTCCTGCTCCGCCCACGTCCTGCTCCGCCCCCGTCGCGCCCACGTCCTGCTCCGCCCCGGCCGCCTGTTCCATCCTGGAGTCCGTCCTCCTGCACCCGGTCTGCCTTCCCGTCACGGACTCCAGGATGCCCACCCTCCCACCCCTGTTCTACGGCGTGAGGTCACGCCTACCGGGAGGGGGGAGTAATGTCACAGTCCTCGTCTGCACCTGTCTGTCCTTGTCTGCACTTCACTTCCCAGAATCCTCCTTGTCTGCACACCTGCATTCACTCCCTCAATCATCCACCTGTTCATCGTCTCAATCATGTGTCACCTGTCCTCATCTCGTTAGTATCTGTATTTAGTTCTCTCTGTTCAGTCTGTCTGGGTCGTTGTAGTTTGTCGATGTGTATGTAAATGCTTGTATATGCATAGGTGTTGTTGTGAGTATTCTGCCTGTCTTCCTGCCTGTACCTGGTTTTGTTTAAGAGTAAATCGTTTGTATTGGAGCTCTTTGCCTCAGCCTGCCTTCATTCCACACCGTGACAACTCACCCTTCAACCATTGAACATTAAAAGTTTAAAAGAATCAACAAGGTACTTTCAATATACCATATAACCCCAAAAGCGTGAATCTTTCCATAGAAATCGGACGGTTAAATATCACTGTGGTATTCTGTATTATGTAACATACGTTGTCTTAATAAAAAAAACAAACATTTTTTTTACTTCAGCATTGCTATTACAAGGTGATTTCATTCATTTTGACAGAATAATTTGTATGTACCTGTGAAAACAAACCTGGAAAAAGACGTGAGGATTTGGGGAGAAAAAAAAAGAGATTCTTTGTGCATTCCAGTGAATTATTAATAGCATATATTGTAAATTAAATTGGGAGAACAGACCACAAATGTGCAGTAGGGTATGTTGACCTTTTTTAGCGGAATGCAAAAGGAAAAAAGAAAATAATCATGAGGAAAAGAATGCAGTGACTGAAAAGAGTTTTTGCCATAGATATTCTTGTTAACATTAAAATACCAAGTGTTACGTTGTTTTCATGTTATTCTTAAATAAAACATGAAAGAAAACTGATAGCTCATTGAGTCTAACTGACGGATCAGCTTTATTTGTAGGGAAACGATATGATATGAAATGATTCGTTTCAGTCTTTTTGAATGGAAGTTCCCCAAACCGGAAGTGCCACCCATAATTCAAAACGCAGTAAGCTCGCCAGGAATAAGGTGGATAGCATTGTAAAATTGGCTGTTTATCGCTTATCAGTCATTACATGAAAATAATGCTTATGAAGAATAACACTTAATGAGCTACCTACATAGACAGAATTTTTGAGTGTCATCAGATAGATGCAAGCATTCCATTTCCAGTGATGCCCTAACATGCTTTCAAGGTAGGCAACTCAGTTGTCTGTGAGACACAGCCATTGAAAAGTTGAGGTGAACTGTAGTCCTCCAGTGTTGGTTAGTAGTTATGTCTATCGTGTTAGTGTAAAGGAGTCCCACTGTCTCCCACAGCAGTTTTGGATTTCTGAGCGAGACCGTGTCCACAGTTATTAATGCTAAGGCTGTGGGTTTGTTTCCCTTTAAACTCTTTTCTCATTTTCTATCAGCGCTAAGGCGGCCTCTGAATAATGCAGGAATGGTATTTTATTTGCACTTATCCGTGACCTTTCCAGTTGAGTGTGTGTGCAGTAAGACTCTTTTTGTGCAGAGAGTGTGAACATCCTGACACCTGTCCAGCACTCAGAGAGAGGTATCGGGAAAAGTGAGAGAACATAAAATTTAAATAATAGCGAAGAGGATAGAGAAAGAATGACCGGGTCGAGAGACAGAATGAAATAAGGCAGGGCCAGGATGAGATGCTATAAAAGTGAAAGTCAGTTTGAGATAGAGAGAGAATGATAAATTGACAGCTGTGTGGAGTTCTCTTTTCTTTAGTTCTTTTTCACACTTGCTTATATTTGTTCGGTTCATCCTGAGGAGACAGTGAAGTACTGAGTGCTGCAGCCTGACTTTAAAAGCTTCTGCTCTCCCTTAGCCGAACACAAATAGAATCTCCTCTCTGCACGGGGGACGTATTAATATTAAAACCAGTCACCTGGCTGTCTGTCAAAATGATGCCAAAGGTTGCAGGGTCGTCTCTGCGACAGCGGGTGTTTAGACAGAAGCCGGGCCCCCCGGCAGCAAGGCCCTTTGATTGGACAGCTAGGAAAGGTGAGCACTTCTAAAGAGGGAGAGAGAGAGAAACAGAAGGATGCACTATTTTAGATATATAGAGGCAGTCCAAGCTCTAAAGATGCTGGTGTAAAAACTCAGTTTTAAACGTTCAGCAAAACAAAGCCAAAATTGCTCAAATAATATTTATTTTGTAGTAAACGTCCCTAGTCATATTTTACATGATGCCTTAGTACACGTAATAATAATAAATAATCAACTAAATAAATGAAAAGTATATAATATAAAAATATGAACTAAAACATAATAATGAACTAATAATGTAAGCTATACTTTTCACTGTTCAGTTAGACCCAGTGGATGAGCTGGGACTTGCTGCTACGATATTATCATATCTATTGATATCTGGCTCATGATACACAAAAATATCCTGCTAAATTTATGCTAAAATAAATAAATAACTGTGGCTGCAATGTTTCAACTGTGGTAACAATGTTTCAAGTATTATGGGATGGCATATTGGTGGCTGTATACTTAAAATTGTATATTTCATCTGAACTGATTAAGTGTTTCTCGCCCTAAATTATATAGTAATTCATAGTTTTTACCTTTAAAAAATTCCACAATTGTGTACACTAAAAAAGCATGTTAAAATATTTACAGTTTTTACAGTATATGGGTTGGTAACTTACCAAAAAATTTTTTACATGAGCATTTTTAAAGCTTTTTATTCGATATAAAAATTGCACGCTTTTATTGACAATGTAGTGTACAATAATATTGTGATTGTTTAGCAAATATATCTATATATATTATGCATATATATATATATATATATATACACACACACACACACAAAATTCCTAAAAACATGAACATTTTTATAAAATATATATATGTTAAATATTCTGACAGTATTTTAAGGTAAAATCTTGCAAAACTCGGAAATAGTGAGTTTTATTTCATGTTATCCTTTGAAGGAAGGAAGCTCTTTTGTCTGTTTTCCCTGCTTTATAGATTAATGTGTATGTGCCCTCTTCCCGTAATGTCCTGCATGAGCACATTCAATATTAGTTTTGTTGGCTATGTATGTAACTGTCAGACTGTGGCAATTCAAAATGAGTTTTGAGGACTCTGGAGAGTGTGTGTGTGTAGTGGCAGCGCATGCTGCATGAGCTAACTCAATATTAGCAAGGCCTTTTCCTGCTCCACTCCAGCTGGGTCAAAGCCTGACACACTGTGTGACAGCACAAGATTGATGTCTTTCTTTGCCAGTGGTCTGAACAGAGGGAGGAGAGGAAGAGAGTCACGGGCAGGAGGGAAGGATGGAGAGAGCCGAAGAGACATAGTTGTAATAAAATGCCTTAGTTGGGAGGAGAAAGAAGTCTTGCCATTTGAACAAAGTGAAAAAGGTACTGTTTAATGTCAGTAGCGGTGGACTTAATTATCTCTAAAGAGGGAGATATTTAAAAGAAACTCAAACCCTAGGGACCCACACACAAGGTTATGCACACACCCAGCCCTCTGTGCTAATTAGCCTTTTGGAGCTAATGACCACACACCAGTACACTTCCTCAAATAAAACTAGACTTTTTTTTACTTTTTTGTCTGTGAACACAGCGGCCAGCAACTCAGCCAAGTGTACAGGGACCTTAAAAATTATCTGGATGCTTAAGTCACTCTTAATATTATGAATGTTATTGCATTACAAAACAAAATATAAAACCTGATTTCCTTTGGGTTGATTGTTAGTTTAACCTAAATTGATTAAAACTAATTCACTTAAATAGCTATGAAAGGTTCTCACATAATTTGTTTGGAGATTTCAATTGTTTTATCATTTTTTTTATTCTGTAATTGAAATGGAATTAATTCAGATTGATCCAAATTGTGGCTTTTGTGACCAAATCTTTTTAGGGCATGTTTGTGTCAGTTTATTTAAAAGGATAGTTCATCTAAAAATGAAAATTCAGTCATCATTTACTCAACCTAATGTTGTTCCAATGCATTAACAAATTGTTCTCATGAGTCAAATGGTTTCAAATGTAAATCAGTTGATCCAGTTAACAAAACTCTTCTAAATGATTTTCACAGCTCACTGAAGGGTAATAATACTATTAGTAAACAACAATTTAGATTTTGATCTGTTCCTCACACAAAAGCTGTCAAATGATTTCAGAAGGCTTAGAATGTAGGTCATATGGACTATTAGTTATTTTAAAAAAGAAAATTATTGCTTTTATTCAAAAAGGATGCATTACATTAATCAAAAGTAATAATACAAATAAATGTTTCTTAAGTAGCAAATCAGCATATTAGAATGATTTCTGAAGGATCATGTGACTGAAGACTGGAGAAATGTGGCTGAAAATACAGCTTTGCCCTGACAAGAAATCAATTTAAATTTAAATAGAAATATCAATAATTATTTGAATGGTTTTACTGTATAATTGATCAAATAAATGCAGCCTTGTTGAACACTTTCTCTCAAAAATATATAAAAAAAAATCTTACTGACCCCCAACTTTTGAATTGTAGTGTATTTGTTTATTATTATTTTTATTATTATTATTATTACTATTATTTGTTATTATTATTAGCACTTTTGTGTCCTTTTTGAATCTTGAAAGCTCCAATTGTCATTTATTGTAATTCTCTGGAAAAGAGTCCAGTACATTTATCCCAAATTTCTCCTTTTATTGTCCACGAAAGAAAGTAATTCATACTGGTTTGGAACGACATGAGGGTGAGTGAATGAATTTTCATTGCTGGATCAATCCCTTTGAACTGACACAATGACATGTAACTGTATAAGTCTAAGCTGTAGTTTGTCAGTTAGCTGGCTCTTTGGAAATGATTTAAAGTACTTAATACAGGACACAATGGAGTTCATGGATCGTCTGTGGGGTTTGAGCCTACAACCTTTTGGTTTGGTTTGCTACACTATGCTACTTTATGATTTGTTCTTGTCAGGATTTCTTACTTAAAGGGTTTTGTTGATGTCAGGACACCTTTAAACAGGATTAACATTGTGGCAGATATAGAGGTGGCTTCTATAGTGATTTTCATCTGAGTAAAGGAGCACATGACAGAATCGTATAGACTATTCTAAGGTTTTTTAACACATTCCACATCTTTGCCACATCTTTCCATCTCTTTCTCATTCCGCTCTTTTGTTTTGTGTGTGTCGGAGCTCATAGAGAGTCATCAGTAATCCACAATAGCTCTGATAAGACTGATATGGGAAGATACTCTTTTCTCTCAGATCAGTCTCAGGAGGTTGAAAAAGAGGACTGAGAAGTATTTTTAGAAGCAAGGAAGCCGTGTGTGTTAAGGCAAAGGTGATCTATTTTGTTTTGCTATTTCTTAGATTGTTAAATTGTCTTCATGCATTGAGTATATGTTGTAGTTTTGTAGGTTTATGTTAGCTTGTTTAATTCCTATCCCTCCAGTGTGTGTGTTTGTGTAGCTCCTTGCATTCATCTGATGTGATTGCTGTCGTGATCTAATAATGTTGCATAATAAGTGTTTCTATGTTTGATTACAGAAGATTCTTTTGATTTAGATCTCTGAGTAAATATGAAATCATTGCTCTGCTTGTTTGGCCATGCCTGATACAGCAACATTGGCTCAACCATGGCGTGGTTTTAGGATGGGAATGTTGTATTGGCTGACCAATGACAGATGATCGGAGTGTTTGAGAAACCTGTTTGATAACTGTGAATATTTTTGCAATTTTGTTTAGTACTGCATACATTATACAAATTTAAATCAGATTTATACATTACCTAAATGGCCATCATCTAACCCTCACTTAATGTTTTTCTTTAAAAGCAATTATAATTGAATAACACTGTTAACATTTTTAGCATATCTCAAAATGAATATACATTTTTTACTGTACGTGGGTCGCGGAGTGTGCAGTCAAATAAACAATAACAATTTAAAATGTTTTCCTGATGTGAGATGTGGGTGAAAGCTATTGACTCTTCTGCAAAGACTTTGCTGTTCTGTCAGACAGAATGTTTTCCATTCCATTGCGCTACTTTTTCGATTGTTTTTCTAAACACACACTAGATGGACGGGTTTGAGCGTTGCGATCACGTCTCTCGTCTTTTGCAGGATCTGGCTTGACGCACTGCATTCTAAAAACTTCAAGAAAACGTGACTAGACCTTTCGCTTTTTTTTCCGTTTCGCTGACCTGTGTTTGTTAGGCTATGTGCCATTATCCTAATGTTATTTTCACAATTTCTAAGAGCCGGTGTTTGCACACATTTTTGCAGCTAAAATTACGAGCATGCAACGTTGTAGTAACTTTGTCAATAAGCAAGTCATACAAATTTTATTTATTTTTTTTAAACCTATCAATAAATGACGTAATTGGTAGTTAGTTGGGAAGGATTTACATCCAGGTATGATGTTCTTTATAATTATCAGGATCAGTGTCCATATGTTTTATTAACAGTTCATGTTAGTATTGTTTATTTATCTGTGGTATTTACCGTAACCCAAAATACCAATTTTGATGACTGTGATGGCTCATTCCAACTAGTTTGGGACTTCAGCCTAACCTTAATATTGTTTATTCATCAGTGTTCGTGATATATTTACAGTTTATTTGAATGCTAAGGTGTGTGTGTGTGTGTACGGGTTTATATTACACTGTGGGGACCAAGGATAGTAGAACCTGAGATCTCCTACATTGTGGGGACCAGTCAGTGGTCTCCACGAAGGAAATGGATTCATAAACATACTAAATTATGTTTTTTTTTTATTGTAAAAATGCAGAAAGTTTTCTGTGGTGGGTAGGTTTAGGGGTAAGGTTAGGTTTAGGGGATAGAAAATACAGTTTGATCAGTAATACAAAATACAAATATTACAGCTATGGAGAATGCCCACAAAGATCGTGAAACCGTGTGAGTGTGTATGTGTTAAACATTTTTGAAAAATAAATTAGCTTGGTTCAAATTTGAGTCGAGGCTTAATGACTATGGGGAAAATGTGGGTCCCATGGCCAAATTATGTTGTAATGCCTAAATTCACTAATTGTAGTGTTGTTGTTGTTTTCTTAATACAAAATAGTGTGGAATTTATTATTATCTGTTTGAAGAAAATAATAAAATATTTAGATAATAATGATAAAACCATAAAATATATTTGGAGGCTAAATACAATTATTTGTATTTTTTGTACAATTATTCTAAAATTATTTGGATGTGGAAAAATACTAAAATTTCATTGTTTTCAATCTTTTTCAGAGAATGATGAAATTTCTGCCTTGTACTCTTTTCCTGAGGAAAAAAAATGTGTGAATATTTATTGTGAATACTAAATGAAACCAAGTATAAAACTTGTTCACTCCTGCCTACAGTGTGAACTATAAAGAGAGACAAAGTGACCCTGGAGTCGTGTGCCAGTGTGTTTCAATCCCTTCGTGCAAGACTCAAAAGCTCACTCCCAGTCTAATGCCACTCTGAGCTTTCCTCTAATTGAGATAATGCTTTTCTGCAGCTCTAAGCTGGAGTGATTGGCTGACACTTTTAATGTCGGTAAGAGGAACTTTTAGCTAATGAAAAGAATGAAATGTTCATCAGGCCCTGACTCTGAGTTATTGAGCACAAATCAAACTGTTATTTGATATGACTTTAAAGCTTTGGAGAGAGCTGAGAGGCTTGTGTGCACAAACACGCACGCACGCACGCACGCACACACACACGCACACACACACACACACACACACACAGTTTTCAAGCACATTGACCTAAAGATGCCAGAGGCTGTTTGTTCATCATATCTTTAATCAGAACTTTCTTCATAGAGCCCTTAGCTGTGAATTTCAGTTTATCCGAATTTCAGAGTTCATCAAATGTTTGAAGAGAGCAAGGCCTGTGCAGTCTTTGAGTTAAACATCTATACTTGTGTTCTAATCTATACTTAATCAAATCATTAATCAGTATTCAATAATATATAATATGAGGTTCTTGTTGGATTATAGACATACACATTCGATATAACACAACATCATTCATAGTCCTTAATATGTATGATTTACATTTCTTACATTTCGATGTAATGCTGAATTATACTTAATTTGATCTTTAAGACTAAATAATGAAAGAATCCTATTTTTTATAGATGCAAACCTTTCTTTTTATTGTCTCTCTCACTCATTATCTTTATGATTCTGAACTCAAATAATGAATGGTGAACTGAGCAGCAAAAAGTTAATTTCATAACATTTATTGAGTATGTCAGAGCTGCTGGTTTTTTTTGAAAAGTGAATAGGGACAGATGCTGCTGAGCTCCAAAAAAGGATAAAAAGCACTATTAAAGCAACATGATGTGTTTGCTATTTTCAATAAACGTCTGAATAAACATTCTGAAGTAATCCAACATTATTATGAGGAACAGAGTGAAATTTAGTGTATGAGCATGATGATTTTGGAGAGCAGAATGAACTTTAATTAACATTCATATGGGTTTGTAATGACATGAGGGGGAGTAAATTAGTAACATTTTTGGGTGAATTAAACTTTTTTTTAAAAAAAGGTGTTTTTCAAGTTTTTTTCATGCTCTTTCAGTATTGTATGACCACTCTCAAAAATCAGCTTTCATTTCACTTTAACATCCATATCATGTAAATATGGAAGTTAATCTAGTTAATTTTATATAAATATGAAAGCTTCAACTGTCTTGATGATTTGAATAGGTAAACCACAGTCATATACACAGACAAACACACTCAGCGATTGTGGTAAACAGCCAATAAATAATGCAATGATCAGGCTTAATTAGAAGCTCATGATTCTCATTTGAATATTCGGTCCCAGTGAAGTCTCGTTACTAAAACGACCCGGGCCTTATCATTAATTATTCGTTGTCTGCCATGTCTCTAGTGATTGCTTGGGAAGAAAGCTTGTTTGCTTTTTAACACGGCACCAGAGCCCAGGCAGGGAGAAGGCGATCAAAAGAGTTGAAACGGACATAATGTGGGTGTCAGATTACAAATGCACAGGCCTGCTGCATTGTGGGACATTTTAGTGTTATTAGCCTGCACATTTGCAGGCCTGTGCATTGTGGGACATTTTAGGCTAATAACACTGTTCATGATTAATGTGTTCTTCTGTGTTCATGCATGGATGTGCAAATGTGTGAATGTGCTCCTGAGCACTGTGTGTAACACCCTCATAAGTCATATTCAGTGATCAGAAGAATGTGTTCTGTCATAGGGTCATATGAACGAGGTTAACGGTGTGTGTGTGTGGTAACCTTTTCACAGACTCTCAGCAGACTTGAGATGGGCCATTAGCTCTTTTCCCGGACAGTTTCTCATACACAAAACGTTCTGTCTGGCCGGGGAATGCAAGCCTGCTTTTAAATCTTTTCCCGGAGCTGTTTTGTGTGCGCTGTCAGTCCAGCCTTATATTACAGCATTTGCACTGCATTGGTTCACGAATGTGTAGACAGGCCAGGGCCTCTATTTCCACTTGACCAAAGTGAGAATGAGACCCACAGTAGACTGCGGTGTCAGGCTTACATGTCCAAGATTGGTCACCATGGTTCAGTTGGGTGGCTTAACTACACTGAAATTCTAGCTGAAAAAAAAAACACCTTTTCCCATTAAAAGTCTTTTAAAACTGGCTGTGTATTTTGACATAATACATTTTTGCTAGCAGCATATAAATGGCAAATATATTATTATAATATTGTAGAGGGTTTACCAGTATCTTTTCATTTTTGTATGTTTGTAGCTGTGTGAAACAGACTTTTTCTTTTTCCATTTGCTGTCTTTTGCTTCTCGGCTCATGAATCACCAGAAAAGGGTGCTAGTGAAGGGCTTGGGACTCTACACATTCTTGTGTAGAGATTCTTCAGCTGATCACTGTTGCCAGAACATAATTTTCATTTCATTCACAAAAAAAAAAAAAAAAGTCAGAATACGTGGCTATTATTGCCGTCGATGGAGATTTTTTTTTATTTCCTATAATGTTAGCTATGGACTCTTCCATACAAATAATTATTATACATATCTTTAAAGGACTGAGTTGTAAAGTTTCCATTACAGTTTTAGTTTGAAAACTTTTGTTTTAGTCTGACCTAATTATCATAGACATGCATAGTGTCTGTAACGTGTTGATGTTTTACATAAATAAGTCTGTTCAGTTTTCAGAAAAAAATGAAATTAAAATATTTATTTACTTTATTCGCAACACTGCATAAATTTGGTTTGTTTAAAACAATTAAAATTATGTTGCCAATGTGAATGAATGAAATTAATTATTCTCTGTAAACTTTCTCTGAAAAGTATTTTATGCAATTTTGGCAAATGTATTTTGTTTTATGTAAGGATACTAAATATTTTTTTTTAGCAATGTATTGTTCCCAATTGACAATTACAGTCCGTATCATAATTCCTAATGTCTAAAACACGGTGGTATCTCGTGGATGAGAATACGCAAATGGAGATGATACATGCTGATGAAGTTATGCATAATGCAACTGTTATGACTGACTCAAGGCCATAACAATAGATAGGAGACCATGCCACGAGCAAACGGTGCAAAACATACGTTTATTGTGTATCTAACACAAATTTAAACAACAGAAACAACAATGGGGTGTGAATGTCAGTGTCAGTAGTGTATGGCGGGTGCAGGGATGTGTTGTGTGTGTGTGTGCAAGTGTTGGGTGTAAAAATAAAAGACATAAACTCAGATGAACTTAAATGTGCATCTATGTGAAGTCCTGGCGTCCCTAGCGAGGTATGGACCCGGACAGGCCAACAAAGCAGCGTCTGAACCTTTAGCCACCAGACCAGAGCAGGAAGAGAGATCAATGCAGCAGAGAAGCTCTTTTTTAAACAGCATCTTCCCAGGTGTCAGCAATAAGGCCTGAAAGAGAGGAGGGGCAGGAGAACGACCAGAAACAGGCCAAGGGCCATAACAGCTACTGCATTATAAGGTTCATATATGGTTATTTTGGAGATGAGACGAGGAGTTCTAAAGGGGATTTTGCGGTTTTGCCGTATGTACCGTTTTACTAATCTGACAACTTTTGTGCATACAAAAACGCACACTTTTATGATAAAATCACACAAAGTTTTATACATCTGGCCCCTGGCCAAAACACAGTGTACAAGATGAAAAAGGAGTGTTTGGTTATTTTTTTTTTCTACATTTAAAACATTTTGAAACCTTTGAAACCTCATTTTCAACCTCTGGCTAAACCCAACCCTAAACTTCACATAAAAAAAGTCTTAAGTGGCGAAGGGCCAAAATAAGTTGTAATGTGGACCAGACTTTATGAGAGTCAAAAGTCTAGTTATGCGAGACATGGTCTCAGGTGTTGTTCTTTTATTGCTGAATGGGCTTTTCCATTGTCTTACTGGGATGTTTGTCTGGAAGTGCTTTGAGCTGTGTGTGTGTGGGTGTGTGTGTGTGTGTGTGTGTGTGTGTGTGTGTGTGTGTGTGTGTGTGTGTGTGTGTGTGTGTGTATGCAAAATATGTCTGAGAGGACTGGAGGACATAAGACAGGCTCTGTCTATCTTGGTTTGTGTACTAATAAACAGCGCCGGCTCTAATGAATCATTAATGTTCTGTTTACGCAGCTTAATGAACCACCGTTGATGAGGGTCTGTGATGTGTGTCTGTAAGAGTGAATGTGTGTGGCTGCTCATTGTATGCCAATAAAGGCTCTGGAACAAGGGGGGATAGTGAAAGAATGCAATTGTTATTGTTTTTTGTCTCATAATGTGAATGAGTGTTACAAAAGAAGCGAGCGATAAGTATTATTTTTCAGAGTTTGTGTTTGGATGTGTTTGGTCTAATCAGTTAGCATAATGACCTATTGGGTCTGTTCGTGTTTGTGTGAAACTCCCTATCGATTGTTGTTTGCTTTGTGTGTATTCCTTTGGCTCTAGTTTGCTCTAATATTTCTGTCAATGGTGCCCTTGTCATCCAATAACTGACTGGTTGTCATGGAAACCCATTTGTTCTCACATGTCAGTCATTCAAAGAGTTTTAATGAGTTGTTTTGCCTTTGATGGGAATGCTGAGAAGATCAGCTCCAGAAATACAGCGCAGTGTCGGGTTTCCTCCAACTTACAGCATCAGGAGGAACTTTGTTTCCCTATGGACTCTTCATTTGGCTTGCAGAACTTAACAACAATCACATTTATCTGAACTTGAGATAATTTAGCACCAAATTATTCCTGTTTGTTTACGTATCGAATGTTGTGGCATGTAGGCTAATATTGGTCATTACCGCTTGTGCTTTGCAGGATGATTAGTATGCAAAGCATTTTTGATGATTTAAGATGCAATTTTCGGATGTTGTATATATCCACTAATGCTGCTTTCAAGTCCTCCTGGGAAGTTCCTGCTTATGAGCTTGAAAGATGTAATATTTGAAATATAAAGTGATTTTGGTTGGAATAACATAGGTATGTTTGGGCCATTTCATGTTTTTCCCTTAAGACAGCAGGAGGGATTTAGTACTAATTTAACAAAGTGGAGATGAAAGAATGTGCATTAGGTGTGTAATTGATGTATCGTATCTGTATTTTATCATACTCGTGCAGGAAATGTAGTTTTGTCGCACAAGCCTGACATTTCATAAACATGCTTAATGAGTCGTTTATTCCTACAAGCTTATAACAATTTTTCATCATGGTGCACAAAAGGAATATATTTTGCCGTCAAAATTCACATTAAGGCAAACTTCTTGCTTGTTAAAAAGGGTTCACACACAAAAACAGCAGTATTTTTAAAAAATGTTTAAAATCATACAATCATATGGAAAAAAGCTTTGGTTCTCAACTAGGGGCAATCTTCCAAGGTGACTTAAAATGATTTAAAATATAAGCCAAACCAACTTTGCTTAAGCCTAATTTTTAAAGTGTGAATTCTAGACCTGGAAAAGTCATGTGAATTAATAATATTTTATAATTCCACAGGCGTTATGATGAATAACATTTTTCTATTTATGCTAAGCTCTAAAAATTATTGGGTGAAAATTGTGAGTAAAAAATATTTTAATAAAGGCTATCGTAATTATCAGAAGCGCCAGTTTTCCAGTCATAAATTGGACATAAATGCCCTCTCAAGTCATATTTACTACTGGAAAGCTCGGGGATAATATTGATACCCGAGTTTCTGAGTTGGGCGTGCCATAAAATTTAAACATGGCAGAGGGAGAACGATTGCTGCTGTGACTGGCAGTCTTTATTAGTTTTCTCCACAACAGCTAGATCGCCTTGCCTAAGTAGTGCATATTTAGATATATGATGATGAACTATGTGAAGCATATTGTATGTTTTATACACATTAAAAATAGCATGTTTTTTGACCGAAATTTCAGAGTCGACAGCAAGCTGACCATCTGCAGTGAATAATTATATGCTCAAAGAATGGGACATCCCTCCCCGTGTCCTCCATGCTTTCTACTTATTCCGACAACTTGTGACAAAATGTGAAGGCAGCATAAATCACGAAAAACGTGAAAAGTTATGAGTTCTTCAAATATGTTTGTGGATAGTGGGGGGCCCTGGAGTCTAAAAGGTTGAGTACAGGTGATAAAAGCCTAATAAAAGTTGTCTTATTTTTGCTGCGGGTAATTTTAAGGTCACTTGACCAACCGAATACTAATACTTTTATCTCTTTATTGGATGCCGCCTTATCCTTGGAATCGTAAATCATGTCTGACTGTGGATAGTGTTTTTCTAATTGCACCAGATCACTTTTTTTTTGTCTTCTTTTGCATGATGCTGCATCTGCATATCAGGGACTGACCAGCACAATATAAACAAAAATTGACTGCACTTTTAATTGGACAGTTTTTACATTTTTTTTATTGAACATCGGGGCAAAAAAAACCCATAGTGTTTTAATGCTAAATGACATTGTTGTGCCGTTTCATGTGAAATTATGTGTAAAATATGATCGTTCAGACATGATTTAAAGACTTCATACTTGAATGTACTTACTTTGCTGTCACATTGCATTGTACTTTTCTTCATTCTGTCTTTGGACAGGAGTTGGCACTTTGTTGTTTGTTAACACTTCTAAAGTCTGTGTGCCATGTAGAATCTGTCAAATGAAATTTGCCGTTAATTTGTGTAATCCGGTGTAAAAGGTGTCTTCCCAATGGGCTAATGCTCTTATCTCTGTGATGCAGAGTTTGTTTGTGTGTATGAGAGAGAGAGAACGGATGAATATTCTCACATCTCTTTGACAGCCTCTCATTGATATCTCATGGATGAGATTAAAATCTCTTAGGACTGGCAGTGCTTCTAAATTGGCACGAGTGCTTCATCTTCAGCTTTTCTTTTCCACGTGTAAGCTGCCGGCATGTCACGCAAGCAAACTGACAGTTCCCTTTGTTTGAAATCCTGTCAGCAAGCGTCTGCTCTCTCCTGACTGTCATTCGAAGCTCAGCTCTACTCCGGCACGCGGCTGACTGCTGAAATCAAACTCTCACAGTCAATGTGTCTGAACGAGTGGAAAGGGAATGTGTTGTTGTTTGTCTGTGAGTGTTTGTTTCAGGTAGAGCTGGGCGAAGGCATTCTGAAGCAGTATGTTCACATATGCAAGACACGTTTGACACTCGTTATTTAAAGAGCGCGTTAGTAGGCGGGTCCACAACATGCGCACACTCTGCTTATTAAACACACAGGGATGCGCAGCAGCAGACAAACATGCCAAATATTAAAAATAAAAAGGATTACAATGTAAAATATTATTATTGTGTACATAAATATATGGTGGAATCCGGCTTGTCCCGTAGATTGTCTGCTCGCACGCTTTAACCTTGCACACAAGCAGATCCGTTTGCGCTCTGGAGACACGTTCTGTCTTTCCGCTTGCAAATTCTTTCATGTAAATAGCGAATCCGCCATGGCGCGAGCGCAACTGGCATTTAAAGTGAATGGGAGATGAGACTCTGATTGGTTTATTGCACGCAAAGCCCAAAACACCCATTACTCATTAGGAGAATAGAGACAACCCTTTTAGACCATGCGCCTGATGCGCCGACCATTTTTCCCGTCGCTAAACTAGTAAAAGTGGATTCAGATACGCCCTAACTGCACTTGCGCCAAGCGCTTTAGACCATGCGCTTAGATCGTTAAAATTGGGACTTGTAGTGAACCTGTATGAGTGAGTAGAGGCGGGGCTCATTTGTAGAGTCGGGTGTAGAGTTACATGCTAGCTATTTAAAGGGATGAATACATTTTTTTTTCAAGGGAAAAACATTTAAATATGTAATTTTGGTGATCAAAGATGAGTTTTAAGGGATAAAATGATTGACTACAAGGTTGAGTTTTAATTACTCAACTACACAGTCAGATCATTGTTTTGAAACTATGCTTTTTAAAGGCCAACAGTCTTCGTTGAAGATTCTGTGTAACTGTGCGCTTGTAGGAAACAGGAAGTACATTGGTAGTTGAGATCTCTTGTGTTGATATAATACAGCATGAGCTGAACTCTAATAACAAGGTGAGCCAATTGCAGTTTGTGGTTTAAGCTGCAAGGCTGAAGAGAGACTTTTATTTTTATCACAGCGTGGGGCTAAAAGCTAACTTAAAAAATGTTCTCTCCTACATCGAGGAAGTGCTGCAATGGTTTCGAACTATAAGCACTTTTTGACATTATGTGTCCATGGCAGACTAATGAACTGTATGAGACAGGACCAGCTGACCTGCCACATCAGCATATTTGTATGTAGGTCAAATATATACCAAATGCAGTATAATAGCATGTACAGTGGTTGTGCTATCCCTTTACACTAAAGTAATGTGGTGATACCATGGTAAAGTTATGTATGAGATGGAAAAATAGTTTTTTTTGTTTTTAATTTTGCATCCAATTTTTAAAGTGGCACATTTGTAAATTTACTTGTCTATTATATTTGGTCAGTGTTCTGCCCTTTAAATAATTCTGCAGTGTACTTTTTTCCAATTATGATTAGATATCTAAATGTATGAAATGTCTAATTGCACTTGTGCATGAGAGACTGACATATAGCACTTGATAGTTTCAAATGGTGGCCTACTTGTAACTTGTTTTTTATATATTTAGTTACTGTCAATTTGGCTTGTCCATTTTTGTTTTCCAGTTTGTTTTGGTTAATGGTTAATTTGATTTTAGTCCTCTCTCCCTGACACTCACTCTCTCTGACTTATTCTCTTTCATCTTTACACACACACACACACACACACACACACACACACACACACACACACACACACACACACACACACACACACACACACACACACACACACACACACACACAC
Source organism: Meda fulgida (assembly GCA_030578275.1). NCBI lineage: Eukaryota > Metazoa > Chordata > Actinopteri > Cypriniformes > Leuciscidae > Meda > Meda fulgida. The sequence goes on from CM060631.1 coordinate 14,907,633, forward strand.
ACACACACACTCTCTCTCTCTCTCTCTCTCTCTCCTCTCTCTCTCTCTCACACACACACTTTTGTACATGAATTTAGTTAAGAACAGTGTGCAGGGTTGTGGGGTTTAGTGTATTTTAGGCGCTGTGTTGACAGAGCATCAATAAAAATCCTAATAAGGTCTGTGTGTGTTAGTATGAGTGTATGTTTAGATGCAGGTAGAGGGAAATCTATTTGTCTTGCCGGCAGAGGTCAGGGAGGGCATGCAGAAGCATCAGAGCTCAGCAGGAGTAGTAGAATAAAGAAACGTAGCCTGAATTAGAGGAGAGAACAGAGACGGTACTGTTTCACACACAGACAGACATGCTGATATACATGTGTGTAACCTGTTACAGCATTAGCACAGAACTGCAGTGAAAATCAGCACATCTGGAAGAACAACAGGATAGCATGAGCATTCTCTTTCTCTCTCAATCAAAACTTCTATCAGCAGAGGCCATGAAAGATCAGACATGCTCAATCCTTAAAAGCCGATAAAGAGAGGGGGTGTATTGTGGTATCTGTCCTGTGTGTTTGTCACTCTCGGTCTGTTGCTGTCTTTTAATCATTACCTCCATCAGTGGAGGGCAATAGAGATCAAACATTCACTTCTCTGAAAGCAGTTAACAGGCTGGATTGCTTTATATTAGGGTTTTGGTACCTCTCTCTCTCTCTCTCTCTCTCTCTCTCTCTCTCTCTCTCTCTCTCTCTCTCTCTCTCTCTCTCTCTCTCTCTCTCTCTGGCTCTCTTTCACGTGAGCACACTTGTGCATCCTCCACTTTCATGAGTTATTAACAAGATCAATGACTTTAGTCTTCTTCTTTATAAGTAAGGATGCACTATCTATCTATCTATCTATCTATCTATCTCTATCTATCTATCTGTCTGTCTGTCTGTCTGTCCGTCCAACACTAATTTAATCCTTTAAATCTAAAAATAAATATCCTTTTTTTTATACTTTACATTATAATATTGTGATGTTCAAATTCACTTATAGCATTTAAAACTATTACGAGTTTTGGTGTTTCGGAATGTTGTCAACATTCTTTCAATACACTTACGTTTGCATGTCTTTCTTTCTTTACTTAGTCATTTCATATTGGAGGTGAATAGAATTTATCTGCAGTTTGTTGTGCTTTTTTGTCATATTTGTTGTGAAAGGGCCTTTAAATAGTGCAAAGCAACATGCATACATTTAATATATAGTGTGATTGACAAGTAAAAATAAAACATACAAGTAAAGTAAAAAGTAAATGGAAATAATTTTAAAAAAGCCGTAGTAAAATGTGTCTCTCATACTGTGCTTCTAGCACTGCAGTTCTTGCTAGCAGTTTGTAGTTCTTCATTATTCATTAAAATTACCAGTGTACGGTGTGCATATTTAATTTCCATTTGCTGGGAAATCTTTTCCTGGTTATCTCTGTATTTTGTGCATTCTGTCAGAAAGTGCTCGACATCAGTCGTCTGGCTGTGCGCAGTCATTCGTTGTGTTTTGTTATGGTTTCCACTCTGAAAACCCTCTTGAACTCTGCCCAATCAAACATTGATGGATTAGGCACAGACTCACGGCGGCAATCACAGCAGCCGATATCCACTCCTCCCAGCATGCTCTCTCTCTCTCTCTCTCTCTCTCTCTCTCTCTATAAGGATTTCATCAGCCCTCCCCTAGTACGCCTCCCATCAGCACACTCTAATTAATTATTCCCTCTAATGAAAATACTCAGTTTTGCTTTTCAGTCTCATTTCCTTTCTTTGTCCCACAATTCCCACAAGGATGGAAAACTTGAAAATATTGAGTCATTTTAAAATTGTGAAATCTAGGCCTGGAAAATACATAGAAATGAATGCACTCTTGAAAGTTCTAGAGATCAGGGGTTCTTAACCTGAATTTGCTGGATAAGGATTATGAATAAGGGTCTTTAACATTTTATGGTTTTATTTTTTTTATTTTTTGCTGTATATTTGATTGTTTATTCATATAAAATATTTTTCCAGGTCTACAAATCACACTTTAAAAATTAGGTATCCTCATAAATCCTGTTTTTTCAAGACTGGGGATCCTGGTACTTCAAGAAAAAAGAGGGTTAATTAAAATGAGGAATATTTATATTGATTTAAATCATTTTAAGTTGTCTTGGGGCCTCCTATTCAGCCTTATTCTATGACCTTAGGTTTTTTTTCTATTATTGTCAACATTTATACACTTATAGTTAATTACATGTATTGATTTTAAAGATTTGCTTCTGGAAATCCACTGGTTCTTTCCATGTTTCACAGTTTGCAGTTTGCTGTCACACTTTCATGCACTCCAGAATTAATCATAAATGCCGGATAAAACCCTGTGGAGCTGTAAACTCCTCATTCTGGGCATGTTGTTTTCCTGAGCATTTCATTACTTTTTTCTCACTCCTCCTCTCCATCCTTCTCACCCTCTCTCTCATCCCAGTCTAATTATGTTTGACCTGACATTTGGCTTCCTCTTCTTAATTTCTCTAATTTGGCTGTTCTTGTCTTCACACCCATCCGCCTCTCCCTCTGCCTGTCCTTACTTGCCTTATTATAATGTCCCTCAAGGCTTCGACCTTGAACCTTTCAGCTAAAAGCTATTTTATTTCTCCATTATTTGTACTTTAATTACAAAAACACACACTGAACCAATCACAGACAAATATTAAGAAACATTTGAATATTCGTTATCTTCAAGAGGGTTGAAGAGCCATGAACTGCCATTCTTTCAAATCTCTCTATCGATGCGTCTTTATTCTGCTAGTGTTTTTTTTTTCTCATGAAAACGTGACTTGATTTTCAGGAAAGCTCCTTTGTCTGCCTTTGATACTGCAAATAGGCTGCTTATCATACATTCAGTTGTCTGTGTTGAACCGTCCTGTGACGGTTTGTTAGGAAGGTAAATAGAGAGGACATTGAATCGTGTTACTTTGATCGTCACAAGAGGCTTCGCCGCGTTCAAATTCTGAGTGAGAGCGTGTTCCACAACAAGCTTTGTGTTGTCTGTTCTTTTGTGTTGGCCGTGAATGTCAGGCTTTTTGCACACATTTCATCTCTCTGCTTTTCAATATTCCAGCACCTGCTATCCAGTGATCCAGTGTTCACTTCTCAAGGCTTTTTGGCTTTATATGTGTTTACATTTCCTCAAAATGATGTAGTCTTTTGTAACTCTAAAACATTTGTGAATCTCATGTAATTCTGGATAAGAGTTAGATCTTCATTTTATACTTTTATCCTGGTTTATTAAATGGTTTTAATGCAGAATTCTCAAAGATTTTTAACTGGATTTTTTCTCTTAGGTTAAGCAGCAAATAAACTACTTGCAGCCCCCCCCCCCCCCCCCCCCCACACACACACTTCTGGAATCTCAAGGAAAACAATGAAAGTTATTGTTACATCACTCAAACCAAGTAAAAAAAAAGTTGATGAGAAAAGCTTCTTTCATTCTTGCACATTTATTTTCCTGTGTTAATGTTTCTCCTATTGAAAAAAATACATATTTAATATTTGCATCAAGTTTGTTTTGTGCATATTATTGTAATAATAGATTAATTTGCTCATAAGTATTGTTACTCATTTTGTGAGTATAACCATAAAAAAACTATAACTGGACAGTTCGCGCAAACTTAAAATTCTGCTATCATTTGCTCACAATCATGTGATCATGAATCATGACAAAAAAATCATGTTTTTTTTGTCTGTACAGTGGTAATTTCAAAACCGTTTGGTTACTTACATTCTTCAAAATATCTTCTTTTTTGTTCTGCATAGGAAAGAAGGTCATACATTTATGGGATGATATGAGGGTAGTGAATTTTCTTTTTTGGGTGAACCAAAATTTAGTGCTGTTTGCACTTGAAGATCCATCATAGCAGTTACTGTGATATTTGACCCTACAGTACGTGACAAATCACAGCTTAAGAGGAATCATTTGCTGTTTTGAGAGATATGATGTGTTAGAGATACACTGTGAGTTATGAGTGTGTGCAAGAGACATGGCCAATCTTTTTCATCCACAGATTGCAGCTTTTATTTGTATAAGCCTATATTTAACTTTTTTTTAAATGTCTACAGAGCTGCCGTCTTAAAGGATTAGTTCACTTTTAAAAAAAACCTTTGCTGATAATTTACTCACTCCCATGTCATCCAAGATTTCCATGTCTTTCTTTCTTCAGTCGACTTCAATGGACCCCAAATGGTTCAAGGTCCAAATTACCGTTTCAGTGCAGCTTCAAAGGGCTTTAAACAATACCAGACGATGAATAAGGGTCTTATCTAGCGAAACGATCTGTCATTTCAAAAATGAATAAAAAAGTTATAGTTTTATAGGCACAAATGCTCGCCTTGCTCTGTTCTGTGATGCGCGTTCGTGACTCTCCTCTTCGGACTCTTTTTTCTTTTCTCGAAATCTTTTTTCGAGTCATTTCGTTCATTGAATGAATGAAATGACTCGAAAAAAAGATTCGTTTTCAATTATTTTATTAACAAGTGTATTTTACCTTTCTTTTTGCCAGCTTTGGAAACTCCAATAGCCTTCCTTCATCTGACAGATGCCCAATTTTTATTTTTGACAGGATACAGAGATTTTCAAGGCGTTATATTTTCCTCATCCATTTGAAACGAAACTTTATTATATATTATTAAATTTTATACATACAATTATTTTATTAACAAGTGTCATGTTCATCAAGCAATGTTCAGAAACAGGTCCAGTTCTTGTAGCTATTATTTTTCTGATTAACTTTTATTAGATTGTAAAATTAAATAAATAAATAAATAAGAATGAATAATGTTTGAGAGGTAACGCATCTTTTTCTTACTAGTAGTAATAAATAATTGTATATACAATTTAATATGAATATAATAGATTTAATTCACATTTGAACTAGTACTACATTGGCAAATTCACAAAGACGGACGCTGTATAAGCTAATTCTTTCATGTGACACCACATTTATTGGCGGTAAAGCCATTTTTCTCGACAAAAAGTATTTCCAAACTATTTTTTTTTTGTGACATTTGAAGTGTCGACATTGAATTTATACGCTAAAGTTAAACGGAAACAAATTGGGTCGACATTTGCAAAAAAATATTTTGATGCACCTTTTATCGCAAAACAATCCTTGGATGGAAACCTGGCTAGTGATGTATACAATCTTAATTCTGTAGATTCTGTAAAGTAAACATAGTAAACATACACTACCATTTAAAGTTTGTGGTTGGTAAGATTAAATTTTTTTGAAAGAAGTCTCTTATGCTCACCAAGACTGCATTTGATTTAGAAAAAGAAAAAACCCCTGTAATTTTGTCAGATATTTTAACATTTTAAAATAACTGTTTTCAATTTTAATATATTTTAAAAGCTGAATTTTCATTAGCCATTAGGCTACTCCATTTTTCAGTGTCACATGATGATGCTCAAGAAACATTTCTTATTATTGTTTAAAACAGTTGTGATGCTTAATTTTTTAGTGGAAACCATGCCCTCATTTTCAGGATTCTTTGATGAATAGAAAGTAAAAAAAAAAGAAAAAAAACTGCATTTATTTGAAATTTGAAAATAATTAATTTGTGTAATGTTATTAATTATAAATTGGTTATTTTCATTGCTAAAAACTGTAAATATATTAAATATACCTTGCTGACACATGCTCGTTATGAGTTGAGTGAATGTGGTGTTTGCCTCTGTCTGTGGTGTTGGAGATAATGGACCGGGTTTAATCAGCCTGTTGGACTGTTTGCCATGGTTGCTGCATGTTCATAAACCTTATTGTAATTGGCATGCATTCTAATCAGAGATTGGTTAGAATGGAGCTGTCACTCAAATTCTATTGTCTTTAAGCTTATATTGGACCCATTGTTTTCTTTTCTGCTTATTTTCATATGCTCTATACCCACATGGTTTGTTCAGTGACATTCATTGTTAATTTATACTTAATGCACAGCAGCATTTTGTAGATGCCAGACTTTGCTGTTGTGTTTACATGTATATGATGCATTTGATAGTGTATTTGCGAGTGTTTTTTTGAGTATACAGGAAAGGGCTAGAGAGAAGGAAAGGAAGATAGGAAACAAGTGCTCCTAATTAACCTACTTGGTTGAATTTGGTTTGTTGCATGGCTCCACACTTCTTTCTAATTAAATTTCCCTCTATCTGTCTAACCCTGCCGGCTGGATTTAAGAGTGTGTGGCCATCTCGTGCTAAAGTGGGTTAATTTGATGTTAGCATCATGTTTCATCCTCCTTTAGCCTTATTAGCTTCTTGACTCTTCTCGACTCCTATTATCCTCTCTTCCACTCTCTTTCTCACTCAGGAATAGACAACAAACACACACTTTGAGGCAACTTCACCGTGAGTTTCGTTTACCCTTGAACTTTTTATGTCTACAAGATGACGCATCACAATTTCAGTCCACATGCTCTGACTCTGAGGCGATTGATAAAAACATGTTATTAATATTTTTGCTCTTAAAGTCTGTACGCTTGGTTTCTTGAAGGAGAAGGAGAACACTCTGCTAGTTTTTTCATTTCTCCAAATTCTTACATTTATTTGTTTTTATTTATTTATTGCTAATTGTATGTTAAAATTGGATTTCACTGCTTGATGTGAATATTTGGTGTGTTCGTTTTAGAGACTGTTCTGTTTGGGTCCTTCCACAAATCTGCAAAGGGACAGTCGAGGACCTGATGAGGGTCTCTCGGCATCCTGATTTTCTTAACTGGGGCAATATTGATATGAACCAATATATAATTTTAATCAAAATCTCATATATGTTGCTAAATATTCTTAATATTTTTGAGTAGTTCACCCTGAAATGAAAAGTCTGTTATCATTTACTCACCCTCATGTTGTGCAGAACCTATGACTTTCTTACTTTTGTTGAACACAAAAGAAGAATTTTTAAAAGAACAGTTTTTGTCCACACAATGAAAGTCAGTTTGATCAAAACAGCATTGAGACCCCACTGACTTTCAATATATGGACATTTTTCAAAATCATTTTTGTATTCAAAAATGCATTTTCGTAGAATCAGTAAACAGATCATTTTAGTAGAAATCCAGCATATTTACACACACACACAACTCGCATAGAGTGTGCTGAGGTGCTGATGACTTGCAGGAGGAACTGCTGTATTTTGGTGCAGGAATTGTCATTTGTATGAGTGACTTTTGCTGTTTGGACAACCTTGTTTGCGTCCCAGAGCTCTAATTCATATCAGCGCTTCTGAAATGCTGAATTCATACAGCTGAGTTCTCTCTCTTTCTGTCTCGCTGGCTTTCAGATCCTGCGCACACACATACACAGTCGGCTTTGGAGGATTTGTGCTTAGCCCTGCTGCAGACTCACATTTGTGGTGAAGTGGAGGCAATGAAATGAAAGACGGATCTTGCTCTTAGACAAAAGAGTGGAGGGATCTAAGAGCAATTATAAGAACACACTGAAACACACACACACACACACACACACACACACACACACACGCACACACACACACACACAAAATTAGTAGTGGAGAATAAAATACAGTTAAAGTAAAGTGGAGAGTAAGAATGCAGCAATTGCTACATGAATGAATGAATGTTTTAGAATGTGAATTTGAATTAGAGCTGTGGAATATAATCGTTTTTAAGATGCATTGCGATGCTGATGTGAACGATTCTTCATCGATGTATAAAAACAAACATTTAAAAATGTAAATAAATAGGCCTATAATACCAGGGTTTCCGTTGTCCGGTAATTACCGGACATTGGCCGGTAAAAAAATTAAATGTCCGACAAAATTAAATCTCTCCGGTCAAATTGTCCGATTAAAATTGCCTAATAATCCTGTCCCCCTAACACAATCTGAATTTGAGAATAAGCCTAAATCGGATAAAGCAAAAATACACCGATCTTTTGCTATGTTATAAAGGAATAGGCTCTATTGTTTGAAAGTTATGAAACAACATCGCATGCTGCATTTCAAGTAAAGCGCACGCCTAAAATGGCTGCAATATAGACCTAAACAACGAACGATTGAGTGAGACGTTTCAAATATGGACAGGCCCAGGCAGACTAGCTTTAAACGCTTTTTTCAGAGGCCAGACGATAGTGAATCAGGAATTTTATTTTGTGATTTCACCGGAATTAATAGAGTCTCCACAACGGCGATAGATCGAAACGTGTGTCCTAGTGAAGATTGCGCAACTCGCGCAGCGCGTCTTCCATGCAACTGATAGCAGCGGACACGAGCGCTCAGCTTGATTTCAAAAACAAAAGATTTTAGCGCTAGATCTCTTATTTAATAACAGGCTAAAATAATGATCTGCTAGTTAACTGGAGATGTTTTATTTATATGTATTAGGTAAATCCGTGCCTCAATGTTTCAAAAAGTGAATGTGTGTGAAACCACAGTAAAAAACAATTGGCGTTGATTGACGCCAATCGGACGTTCATGGTTTTTTTTCCGTCTATTTGAAAGTTAAGCTAATAATAACATGTTGCATTCTATACGCCCTGATTATGTCATTTTTTAAGTTACATAGACTGCCTCCAGTTTTCCTCAACTTGACTAATTAAGATGCGATATATTTGACCGGCATATCATCAAAATGTCCGTAAAATGAAACCTCTGCCGGTCACTCTGACCGGCACCATTTTTTTCTAGCGGAAACTCGGCTATAAAACATATTAATGTGCTGTTTTATTGTAAATAAAGAAGGCTACTCTTATTATATATTAATCAAATAGTTGTGTACCCGAAGCGCTCGCACAGAAAGCCACCTCTCTCAGACAGCATGCTATCCCAAATTCAGTTCTCTTTAGCGGCGTATTGCGCTTGAATGGTCAGACACAGATTTATTTTTTTACATATCCGTCTTGGCAAGTATTCACGTAAATATTGTCGGTTATGTCCTAAGTGAACCTATACAGTAGGGGGGGGGACTCTGATGTGTAACATTATATTAGAGCCATACATTAGGTCTTATTATAATAAACCTGTTACTGTTACTGATGTTAAGCAAGCAACACAAGAAAAGAGCATCACTCACTGCTCTTTACGAAATAGCTTTAATAACAATCAAATTATTTATAAATAATACACTAAATACTATGCATTAGATTAGATACATTAGATGATTATTTTTAAATTTAGATTTTTCAATTACTGTATTTTTTCTTACCTGAATGCTTCTGTTAATGCAGATTCTGTCGAATCGTGACCCTCTGAATAGTAATCGAAACGTGAGGCTAGTGAAGATTCACACTTCTAATTTGAATACGTAATTCAGAAATATAAACCAAAGATGAACATTAAGTAAAGATAAACTAAAGACATTTGAGCCGACATAAACTTCTGATGAAAACTTTGGGATCTGGAAGACTTTTCTTTTTTTTAAAGACTTTGCTTACACTCAACAAGGCCTCATTTATTTGATCAAAAATTCAGCTGAAACTATAATATTCAATTCTAATATGCCGATTTGGTGCTCCGTTGTACTGATTATTATTTTAGTTGAAACAGTGATCTTTTTTTCATGATTCTATGATGAGTTTTTATTTTAAACAGATTTTTTTTTGGAACAATATACTTTGTCACTTTTTAACAATTGAATCTAAATAAATCCTTTGTTTATAATGTGGAGGACATACAAAATTTGCAGGATGTTTTAATGGTACAAAGACCTCTTATATGTCAAAAGATCAAGGAAATTTGTCATCTCATGTCATGACCCCTTTAAGATGAATATCGTACATCTTCACTTGCCTCACGATTCGATTTGTTTAACAATTGAATGCTTTGCTAAATAAAAATATTAATTTCTTACAAAAAAATCAATAAAAAAGAAATGTATTGAACCCCAAACTAATGTTTTAAACATTTTTAAAGTGATTATATAAAGGTTGATCATTTCTTTAAGTGCACAGTCAGTGCTTGACATGCACAAGGGGAGACAACCAGGAGTGTAGTCCCGAGCCCTATGCTGAGGGAGCCCTGTGGTGTTGGTCCTCTCTGATGTAGTTTACTCATTGGTCTAGATGTAACAGGCTTGACTGCACCCCCATGGCCAACTAAGCAGTCAAGGCCATGGTATACTATATTGCGAAAAAGTAGCTTTAGCTAAATAAACAAATATGCCAGAAATAATTTAAGCTCAGTTTAATTTCCTCTTTTTATATAGCAAACTTCATATACAATTTATCAAGTTTGTATACCCAGGCTTTCTCACATCAAACTCTTTGAAGAAGCAAGCTCTACCACTGGTTTCATTGCTTTCTCTTTCTCACACATACACACATTTGCTCCCCGCTGCAGTCTAAATTCTGGCATCTGTTACTCCATGTGGTGTGCATCAGTGATAAACTAGGCTTGGTTGGTCCGACCCCCAGGGGCCAATCCCCGCAGAGAGCTCACCTGTCGCCAGGTAACCATCACCGTGGCGAACCTGTCACCACGACAACCTATTGCTTAGGCAAAAACCTGTCACCATGGTAAAACTGTCACTGCTGGGGACTCATCTGTGACTAATCCACTATATCCTTCACCTTTCTGCTTCTCTTGCCATGTTTGAGTCTGAAATCATCTGTATGCATGTGTATCTGAAAGCATCAATCTCACTGAGTCTTCCTGCAGTGGTTACAGATGTGAGCAGATGTTTGTCTTATTATTGATTCATTTACTCTGTATTCTGACTTTTAAATGTTTTGTGTCTCTGCAGTCTGTTTAATCTGTTTAAATCCAGGTTTGCAAGTGACTTCTTAATTGGGTTGGGTAAGATAATTAATAAATATCTTTAATTTTCAGTCATTTGGTGATGTTTTATATCACCAAATTATAAGATATTCATATGCATATCTTAAAGGGGTCATGACATGAGAAATCAAATTTGCCTTGATCTTTTGACATATAAGAGGTCTTTGTACCATTAAAACATCCTGCAAATTTCGTAGCTTAGAATGTCCTCCTCATTATAAACAAAGGATTTATTTAATCAAGCACCAAAAACGGCTCGTTTTCTTATTGCGGGATATGGTGTCACATGGGCCAAAACATCATCGCCCACTGGCATTTAGTCACTTGAAGGGATTTCTCACCCAAAAATGAAAATTCTGTCATTAATTACTTACCCTCATGTCGTTCCAAACCTGTAAGACCCTCTTTCATCTTCTGAAAACAAATCCGAGGGCTTTCTGACCGGCTCTTGCACTGTTTACACAACGTGAACAGCGTCAGAGACTGACACGGAGGAGAAGAAATTGTTGAATATAGTTGTTATTTTTGTTTTGTTTTACGCACAAAAAGTATTCTCGTCGCTTCATAACATTAAGGTTGAACCTCTGTAGTCACATGGAGTATTTTAACAATGTCTTTACTACCTTTCTGGGCCTTGAAAGTGTCTATGACATTGCTTTCTAAGTGGGGGTCAGAAAGCTCTCGGATTTGTGTTCAGAAGATGAGCGAAGGTCTTACGGGTTTGGAACAACATGAGGGTGAGTAATTAACCCTTTAATGGCTGACATTTACCTATACTTGTTTCGATGTAAGCATTGAATCAAAAGCAAACAGAACCTACTATAATCACTGATGCTGTCTACACTGGATACAATATACAGATGTGCGTTCAGTTTCTGACATAGGCTACTCCATGCGCTTGAGTCTGTCGACAACAGGACAAATGGAAGAGAGAAAGAACGTTTAATTTGACTCGTCCAGTTTTAACAGCTCGTTTGCATCTCTGTACAGACTTCAGCGTTGGAAACAAGTGGATGGTTTATTTCAATGGCATCCCAAATGGCGTTGGAGGATTATATGTGTGTTCTGAGAATTTGACCGCAGATTGTTTTTGTAAATGAGGCACAGTGAAATGGAGAGTTTGCAGAGAAACTCTTTTTGAAAAATGAAGCAGCCAACCAACTGTATTGGATCTGACAGCAGCAACACAAACCGCAAGTAAATTATTTGATAATGCTTTGTCTGTAAATTATGGTTTTATATGGATAACCTTTTCAAAACATTTACTCACATGCAATAGCGAGTGGCTTTGATACTGTTTTCTACGGCGTTAGCCATTTATAACAGTGGCCATTTACTGACAAGCCTTAAAGGAGCCGCCCCTTAAAACTGATTATTTCAGACAGAGGGTCAGAATGAAGATTGAAAATAATTGCTTTTCCGCATATATACAGGTCCTTCTCAAAAAATTAGCATATTGTGATAAAGTTCATTATTTTCCATAATGTAATGAAAAAAATTAAACTTTCATATGTTTTAGATTCATTGCACACCAACTGAAATATTTCAGGTGTTTTATTGTTTTAATACTGATGATTTTGGCATACAGCTCATGAAAACCCAAGATTCCTATCTCAAAAAATTAGCATATCATGAAAAGGTTCTCTAAACAAGGTATTAACCTAATCATCTGAATCAACTAATTAACTCTAAACACCTGCAAAAGATTCCTGAGGCTTTTAAAAACTCCCAGCCTGTTTCATTACTCAAAACCGCAATCATGGGTAAGACTGCCGACCTGACTGCTGTCCAGAAGGCCATCATTGACACCCTCAAGCAAGAGGGTAAGACACAGAAAGAAATTTCTGAACAAATAGGCTGTTCCCAGAGTGCTGTATCAAGGCACCTCAGTGGGAAGTCTGTGGGAAGGAAAAAGTGTGTCAAAAAACGCTGCACAACAAGAAGAGGTGACCGGACCCTGAGGAAGATTGTGGAGAAGAACCAATTCCAGACCTTGGGGGACCTGCGGAAGCAGTGGACTGAGTCTGGAGTAGAAACATCCAGAGCCACCGTGCACAGGCGTGTGCAGGAAATGGGCTACAGGTGCCGCATTCCCCAGGTCAAGCCACTTTTGAACTAGAAACAGCGGCAGAAGCGCCTGACCTGGGCTACAGAGAAGCAGCACTGGACTGTTGCTCAGTGGTCCAAAGTACTTTTTTTCGGATGAAAGCAAATGTGGCATGTCATTCGGAAATCAAGATACCAGAGTCTGGAGGAAGACTGGGGAGAAGGAAATGCCAAAATGCCCGAAGTCCAGTGTCAAGTACCCACAGTCAGTGATGGTCTGGGGTGCCATGTCAGCTGCTGGTGTTGGTCCACTGTGTTTTATCAAGGGCAGGGTCAATGCAGCTAGCTATCAAGAGATTTTGGAGCACTTCATGCTTCCACCTGCTGAAAAGCTTTATGGAGATGAAGATTTCATTTTTCAGCACGACCTGGCACCTGCTCACAGTGCCAAAACCACTGGTAAATAATGGTTTACTGACCATGGTATTACTGTGCTCAATTGGCCTGCCAACTCTCCTGACCTGAGCCCCATAGAGAATCTGTGGGATATTGTGAAGAGTAAGTTGAGAGACGCAAGACCCAACACTCTGGATGAGCTTAAGGCCGCTCTCGAGGCATCCTGGGCCTCCATAACACCTCAGCAGTGCCACAGGCTGATTGCCTCCATGCCACGCCGCATTGAAGCAGTCATTTCTGCAAAAGGATTCCCGACCAAGTATTGAGTGCATAACTGAACATAATTATTTGAAGGTTGACTTTTTTTGTATTAAAAACACTTCTTATGCTAATTTTTTGAGATAGGAATTTTGGGTTTTCATGAGCTGTATGCCAAAATCATCAGTATTAATGAACTAATGAACTTTGTCACAATATGCTAATTTTTTGAGAAGGACCTGTATTTATTTTTTTGTCCAAAAAGATTTATTAACATTATAAGTGAACCTCAAAGAGCATATTCAAATATAAAAAAAAAAAATCTGTCATGACCCCTTTTATGTTTAAAACATATTTTTTAATCAGAGGAAACATTTCAAACAAGCAGCTGTTGTAGCCAATTATAGTGAAAATATACCCATGCATGATTTTGAAATGTAAAATAAATGAACTGAAAATGTATTTGGAATAAATTCAAATGAATTTTAATAATTAAATAATTACAAATATTCAAGTAATAAAATTTCAAATGTTAAAAATGTTTAAGACATGTTAAGAATGTTTTTTTAATCAATTTTAAACTGATTCATTGAAATGAACTCACCAACTCCAAAGCCATTTTTACTGAAGTTTAAATCAGAGAATGTATTAAAATATCTGACTTAACACTCTCTAGTCTTAGCGCTTTTGAGCTGCTAGACAAAGAGGGAGTGTTAAACTAGTCTAATGACAGTCTTAAAAAACTTAATAGCCAAAAAAGCACTTTAAAATCATTGCGATATTCACATCGTTTCTCAGTTTAATATTGCAAGCAAAATCATGGTGAATATATGAGGAGCTCTTTTCCAAAACGCTTAATCCATTTCAATAGTTTTCTGGATTTTTTTTTTTTTTTTTACCTAGACCCACACATTTTGTGAATATTCAATTTAGCCTGTTAAAATGTTTTTTTTCCCCTCAGTCTGAACATGTTGAACAATGATTATTAAATCAAACAACAATATTGTTGATGATAAATTCAAAGTAACATTTTTTTTTCAAAACGCTATAAATCCACAAAAGAAAAATCCAAAAATGGATGATTTTGGACACATAATTAAGTTTTGTTTTGTAGAAAGCCTTTCTTTAAAGTGAATTTCGTTTTGTATAAATTGTATCTTAATTTAAATAATTTTTTCATCAACCAATTGCCTGGATTTAATAAATAAGAAGCAAATAGACAATATAATCATGACATGGAGGCGCCGGCGTGGTCACTTGCATTGCACGTGAACTGGAGCGCATCTCATCATAAGTTAACCAAAACTCAGCGTATGCCTCACAGAGTCATGAGAAATATATCTATATAAAAAGCTTGAAATGTCTTTAAACGAAACAATTAAAAACAAAAATAAATAGCATACTCTCTGATTATGTTATCCATTACATGCATTTCTCTCTAGGCGCCTTCACTACAGAGATGCTGATCGTCAATTTCATCTTTGCAGACACTGACACACAGAAAACAGTTGATTAATAAAAATAAATAAAAATTTCGATTTTCGAACGATATTTGACTTTTGCTCCTTGATTGTCGAATGCCATGTTTGGCAGAAATTATAAACAGAAACCTTTGGCAGCAGCATCTACCCCCAGGTGTAGGTCTCACTGGCTCATCAAGGCCATCAAAAGTGTTATCACCGTTTAAAACACTCATTTGGAGGAATGAATGAGCATAAACCAACCTCTGTTCAGCGCGCAGATGTTGGATTGCGTAGAAAGCTCACTGAATTCTGATTGGTCGAGAGAGGATTTATCGCGTTTAGGCTAAAATAGGTTTGGCGCTTATCGCGGTTTGGAAAAGAACTGCATCTTGCAGTACATTTTAAACAAGGAAATATAACAATTTGGCATGAAACATTGATGGAGCAGTGAATAGGTTCAGAACACAGCAAAATGACATGACAAATTCATTTTTTTTAAAAGTGGCGTTTATCGCGTTTTGGAAAAGAGCTCATCATATTGTGAAAATTTGATGCATCACCCAACCCTGCTTTTTGATATCAGCCTGATGTCACATTGTGTGCATCATCTCATCTGGCACTTCCTAAATCTCCCACACTAATATACGTGTGGCTTTATTTCTCTTCTTTCTGTGTACTAACCTAATCCATCCTCATTTTCAACGGTCTCTCACCCCGAAAGAGAAATGGGAAGGGTATCTGAGGATGGAAGCAAGCAAAAAATGAAATAGACCTCAAGCCTAGAGGATCAATTTTTAATTTGGCCGATGCGTGCGTGCGTGTGAGTGTTTGTGTGTTCAGCCGCTCTGCTTTTGTCATAGGAGATTTGGTGGAGGCTCAATTGACTGACTCCTGCTCAGGGTCTCACCCCTCCATAAAGCAAGATGCCGCACATCCATTTCAGATTACTTTTTAGAAGCATTCCATTGAAAACAAAGATAGCGGATGTTCAACAGCATTACCAGAAAGCACATCACACGCTGCCTATCATACGCAGGAGGAACACGAGCAAATGAGAGAGCGAGATGAAAGCAAAAGAAGAGGAAAAGGGTCACGGCTCTTGCCTGCTGTTTGAGCCGAGCTGATGATAACATGATGGTTATTCTAATGTGTTCTGTGCTCTCATAATTGCCTCTTTTCTCTCAGTGCAGATTGAAAGCACTTCACCTCTAAAGCGGAGAGCAATAAACGCCATTTGAGTGGCCTCTCAAAAATCCTTGGAGAAGTATGCACACTCACGTGAATGTGCATGCACACCTTCATTCGCACAATAAATAGCTGCGCTGAAGGCGCGAAGCAACTTTCATTTTGACTTTGTGTGTGTGCCTGCGGCTCTTCTCTCGCACCCTTGGTGTGCCGCCATGCTGAGTGACACATGTTCTCCTGCCCAGCAGGTGATAGACAAAGAAAGAAGGCAATGAGAGGCGGAAAAGAGAGTGAAGGTAATGTCATATTAATAAACATTATGAATGGCCATTTTAGGGATGCAAATTTGAGCTCTTTACCTGGAGTCGTCTCCCCGGTAAGCCCAGCAGCAGGTGAATTCAGTGGGTGGTGAAGCGATGACCTTTTATTATTATAATTTATTTGAAAACAGTTTTGGACACGAATGCTTCTGTTAGTAAGGCTGTTTGACATATCAGCTTCCTTTCCCGTGTGAATCCAAAAGGCACCCAATATGTGATAGTTCACCCAAAAAAGAAAATTCTGTCATCAGTTACTCACCCTCATGTCGTTATAAACCTGTATGACTTTCTCCCTCTGTGGAACATTATGAAAAATGTCCAAAAATGAACTTCAGAGGTTAGGAGTGACATGAGTCTAGTCATGTTTTTTTTTTTTTTTTTTTTTTACCAACTAAGCCTTCTCAGTAAAGTGAAGCCCTTTTTATCCAGGAGTAATTTTGAAACCACAATCCATGGCTTTGTAACATCTCGGCTTGACTACTGTAACTCGCTGTATTATGGCATTTCCCAGGCTTCCATCTCTCGTCTGCAGCTGGTCCAAAACACAGCTCTAGACTGCTCAATGGGAAGTGAAAATATGACCATATAACACCTATTTTAATGTCTCTGCACTGACTCCCTGTCAAGTATAGGATTGGTTTTAAAATCTTGTTATTTGTCTACAAAGCCTTCAATGACCTAGCACCTCGATACTTATAGGTGCTGTATGTAACTTTTTCACTCTACTAAAGCATAAAAAATACCATAATATGTTTGCATATATTGAGGAAACATTTTAAGTTCACATACTCGTTTGTCTGAAAAACACTTCTACAGCCAGTTATTTTACTTTGAAATGTAAATTTCCAGGCTGGAATATTTTTGTTTTGGTCTGTGATATTGCACGTTGCCAATTTTCATTGTCCATTGCGCTCGTTCCTGTTGTGTGTGCTCAAACTGGCAACCTGTGTGAGCGCCGTCCAGTCTGAGGAGCAGGAGGCGGGAAAAACGACGATCTCCGATGTTTTGAATTTGGCTGCAGTACCTATTTCGACCACTAGTAATCATTCTTACGTACTGCACCTTTGTTTGTTTACAGCTCTGACATATTTTAATACTCTTTTGTCCCCTAAAAAACACAGATATTGCTAACTAGCATAATAAATTCGATCCTCAATCATTACCATCACTGGTAGAGGGCAGGGGTGGTAAAAGTACTAAAAAGATATACTCGAGTAAAAGTATATATATATCTAAATAAAAAATTACTCCAGTAAAAGTAGAAAGTCCTCCATTCAAACATCACTTGAGTAAAAGTACAAAAGTATCCGATTTAAAACGTACTTAAGTACCGAAAGTAAAAAGTAAATTTTGAAATTAACTGTAAATATCAATAATTAAGCTGATCAATTGTTTTGAGAGTGATATGCAATGTTTTATTTGAACAAATGATAAGATTAGATACTGCACTTAAGAATTTGTTAGCTAGCTGTTTACGAGGCACGTTTCAATTTGAAATCACTTGGCTAAAAAATAGTAACATTAAAGCAACACTAAATAACTTTTCCTCTGCGGTTCCCCTACAGGTTGGAAGCGAAATTGTCCTTTACCGCTGTCGTAAATAATTTAGTTTACCACAGCCTACTGTCGCACGCATGCTCGCCGTTTATCCACTGTTTATTTTTTTACAGTCTATGCTGTTTATCCAGCAGCGGCTTTAGAGTGAACGATGTCCAATTGTAACACTTGCTGTAAAGCAAGTCAAATTTGTAGTTTTCTTATGTCTCATTCGAACTACAGAAATGCCACCCGATCTGGAAAACGTACATATTGTGGTTATAGCAGATATAGGACCGCAAAGCGAAGGCAGAAGTGCCTTTTGCCCTGCTACGACTTGATGAACCACTAAAAAGATTTTGGAAACATTATTTTAAGGTAAAAAAATCTTCTTTAGTGTTGCTTTAACATCAACTCACCTCAATATGTTTTCTCAGATTTGAGGGTGAAGTTTTGAATGCTGAAATTTCATTCACCCGTGGCAGGCAAAGAAGACATTTCAGGCGATAAAAGTCTCCCCTGACTTCAGTGAATTCGAACATATCATTGAGATATGGCTATGGGTGATCCCTGTCGGAAATCTCGGGATCATTGCTGGCAGCGAGAGCTGCACCTTCACCTGTTTCTGCTATGTGAGCGTATGCTGGCAAAGAGCTTGCGCATTCTTTTTTTTCAATAGAAAACCAAGTTTTTCATTGGTTTGGAAAGCCAGTGTAATAAATACTTGGAGCGGGCATGGGGAAATGTATCGGAGTAAAAAGTAAACTTTGTCTTTAATATTGTAGTGGAGTAAGAATGAAAGTAGATGCAAATAAAACATACTCAAGTAAAGTACAGATCCCCGAAAAAAATTCTTAAGTAAAGTAACGAAGTAAAAATACTTCGTTACTTTACTTAAGAATTTTTTTCGGGGATCTGTACTTTACTTGAGTATGTTTTATTTGCATCTACTTTCATTCTTACCACCACTGATAGAGGGTTATAGAGAGCACATGAGCTGGTGAGTTTGCAGGCTTTTTATGGTTTTAACTAGACTATAAATCACAATACGATAATGAGAGGACCCGCCTGCCTTCTCAAAGTATTGTTCTGAGGGCTGAAGCTCTATAAAGCATGATGTTTAATAAAATTCCCCAGATTTTCTGTAAACTGTTCCAGACTCTCCTCTCACAACTTCCAACCTTACTGAACAACATATGTGTGAGAGCGAATGTTTGAATCTTTACTCTCGATGACCTGAACCAAGACCCTGTCTTAAAAAACAGAGATGAATAAACCAACTTGTGGTCCCATGAAAAATGCATGACAGGGTAAAGCTGATCTGAGGGGGCAGCATCATAAGGTTAAAGATTCATTCATCTTTCCACAATCCAAATCCATAATGGATGGGCCCACAATGCAGAGTGTTTTGTAGAGGGAATAAGGACCAATTTCTAAGTGTGTGTGTGTGGTGTGTGGTGTTAGAAGAAAAGAGATGTCTAAGTTGCTCTGTGTGGGTGGTGTGAGGGAATGTATAGATCACCGGTCACGTTTTGTTGTCTAGACATATGGACAAAGGGATTCATGCTATCAATACTGTCTAATTACAGCACGGTTAATTATTGCTTATCAGCGCTTCATCAATAAATTTAATATTTTTTGACAGGGCATTGATGGATATTCCTGAATGCTAACAGCTTGTGTCTTTGAAGTTATGGAAGGTGTTTAACATTTAAACTGAACTCATTAAAATCAGAAACACTTTAAATCTCGTGTGTGAATTTGTGCGGTTTTTGAATCTCTTAACACATCCTGGGCGCTAGATCGAAATAGATATTCTATTTCTGTTTTTCATTTCAGTGTGTTCAACTGTGCAGAACCATGGAAATATTTATCCGCTCCTGTCATAGAAAATGTGCTGGTGAGATATAAGATGTAATGGTTTTGTTTCTGGCTTGTTTTTTTGCTTCTATGGCTTAGCACCCTGTTCACATTTCCGATTTAGTGCACATACACACAATATGCATGTCCGGTTACAGTGAAAAATGATTCGATCCACTCTGCTGCTTTGTTTTTATTCCATGCTGTGTCTGTGTGCAATGGTGTATTTTTGTCTTTCTCCCTTTTTGCTGAAGGATAAAAAAAGATGTTCTTATAAGGATGTCAGAAAGTGGTGTTAACTGAAGCACAGCCCTGTTTAACCAGCTCATGGGCTAGTGTTTGCATGCTCTCGATAATGATGTTTCTTGCCAAGATAAGATTATATTAGATGTTAATCGCATTATGTTATCAACTTTACAACATGCCACTGGCAGGGTATCTTAAATTTAGAAAGCAAAAAGAAGTGTTGTTTGTGTTAAGTATGGACTTCCGCAGGCTGCAGCTTGTTGAAATTGTCACACTTGGGTCTTCTGTAATCACATTTCATTCAAGATGCTTAATCTTTTTATCACTTTAAAAGGTCATAAATGTGCCTGTCGTGTGTGTTCTTGATGCATAATATGTTTGAGAGCGGGAGTGTCTGTGTTGTGACACGTCCCCAAAGCAAGGAGAGGTTTCAGCTGCCACAAAACACAACCATAAGAGAGACGGGGCAGCGTTAACAGAAACTGTCTTTTATTTAACAAAAAATATATAGAATGGCCAAAAGGGATCCAAACTGGAACTTAGGTTCTTCCCGGTCTGGGGTACTCGTGACAGCTGTGTTCCAACCGTGCGCTTCAACTCTATGTCACGGTAAGACACGGAGATGAACCCAAACGCAGACAGTATACAATAAGACACGGTTTAATGACAAAAACAGGAAAACAAAACCCATGAGAGGGCAAAACAGATGGAACACAGAATACCTGACTGACTAGACTAAACTGGGAAACAAATGAACAAGAAACCAAACAAGACTTCAAGAGACGCTAACAATGACTAGATGTACAGAGGGTACTCACGAT
The DNA here is from genome assembly GCA_030578275.1 of Meda fulgida. Taxonomy (NCBI): domain Eukaryota; kingdom Metazoa; phylum Chordata; class Actinopteri; order Cypriniformes; family Leuciscidae; genus Meda; species Meda fulgida. Next base: position 14,928,523 of record CM060631.1, read on the forward strand.
CAACGTATAACAATGAACCGACACAAGACAGCAAACACAAGGGGATTAAATAGGAAGACTAATCAAACATAACAGGTGACACGGGTGAAACACTAATGACAGAATCAGGATAACAAGGGGGCGGGGTGACGAGACAACACAAGCACATGACCAAAACACAAGGCCATGTGCTTGCACACAGAACATGGGTCTGTCATGATCCTGCCAAAATACTAGAACTCACAGACCTGATGGCAGAATCATGACACTCTAGGCCTCCTTGAAGGAGGAAGACAGAACAAACAAAAGGCAAAGTTGGTAAAGCAGAGGTTACAAGGTAAACTGTCTTTCTCTTCAGCAAGTCTCACTCTATGCCTCCCTGTGCTTCTTCACCTTGTCCTGGGGTTGTCTGCACCCAGGACCATCTTTTTATTTGAGTGAAGCACAGGTCCCAGATTTATAGTGACCTCCATTGGGCCATTATTGGCTACAGCTGTGAGTGGTTCCATGTTTGAAGGGTGAAGAGGTGGAAGTACTCATAATTGATGATTTTTCCCAGCTGGGACCTACTTCTTTGCTCCTGGGTTCCTTTCTCCAACATTGGCGTGCCACAGTGTGTTTGGGCATGATGGAAGTATTATAATTTTTTTCAATTAATATATAACCTTGTATGAAAATACCATATGATAAGTTAATGCAGGATTTAAAATTGTTTTGCAAAACATAAGGGCACAAATTTAGTAGAAAACGTGACAGTTTCCTTGACCGTGTTGAAAAACTGCTTTTTATTCCAACATCGCGTCATATTACGTCACGGGAGGGAGTCGTTTGCCGGGCTCTGCGTTTACTCAGTGCAGAGTAGGCTGGTATTCAGTAGGAGCGGTCGTGATTCAGTGTGTTTTCTGTGGTTGTTGTATTTCAATTAATTATCGTCATGGTAATTATTGTGAATTATGGCCTGTAAGAACATCGAGTCCACAGGTTTCCGAACAAAAAGAGGACGGTGCTATCTTCCGTGCCTGGGTGCGTTTTGTGCAGGTAAAGAGACAGGACTTCACTTCTGCATCTACTTTAAAAAACAGGATAGTGTGTAGCGTTCACTTTACACCGAATGATTATTATCCCGGCGATATGATGGAGTTCAACATGGGATGCCGAGGCAAGAACCAAGTGAGACTTCGGGCTGTTGCGGTTTCTTTGGTGCACAAACAAACGAATCGGGTCCACCTGGTCCACCGTCAACATGTGGTTCGGCCACCGGTAGGAAACATGATGGTCATGCATCCGTCAGAGATATAGATATATATAGGTATCTATATAAATCAGTGACTCCCTCCAGTTACGTCACTTCCGGTTTGACAGTTTTCAAATGCGGAAGTAAAATTATCTCACAAAAACGACTCGAGAAGCCTAAATAGCGTTTTATAAGTATATGTTTATATTTAAAACTAGTTCCTACATTATTTTTCTATACATTTGCTCACTGGGTACTCTAACCTGCAATATGCCCTTTAAGATCTCACAGTAGCTGCGTTTACATGGACCCTTATAATCGGCAAATCACTGATTGGTCAGAGAGACTGTCACTAATAGTGTCATTAGATTTGCGACAAACAAACTGCTTCGTCTTGCAGTGAAAAACATCCACATGCTGAGAATCAAAAACACCATTCCATCGATATGCTCCATTGCTCCTGTGTTGTGATTGTTTGTCTCACGTTTATGATGATGTCACAGCAGTTGTGGCGGTGCAACTATAACGATCAGTCTATTATCCCTCCCACTTCAAAGCAGTACTAAACTGCAGTGGATTAGCAAACAGAGCCGTACCAAAAAGTGCCAATAGTCTGACTCATGAACCTTTTTTTTGTGTGTGTGTGTGTGTGAACCAAAGACATACAGTGTGACCCATATAGGGGATTCACAAACAAATATAGGCCTACTGGTTCTGTTTAGTGGATCAGAAACACTTCATAGTCATAACTTTCATCGTGTCCAACTCAAAATAAACCAAAAGCTGTGAATGTGTGGACATATTTACTGTTGATCATTGATTGATTGATTGATTACTGACAAATTCAAATAATTTCAATAGAGTGAAAAATTTCCCCATTCAAATTTTGGAACGAGTTCTAGTTGGTTACGCGAATTCGCTGTGTTGACCAACAGAAAGCTGTTTGGTTTGAAATTGACTTCTATGTGAGGTGTGCTTCATTCTTAGCAACACTATTGAGAAAACCTTTTTGCCTGCTAAATTTTGTTTAAGTGAAATCTGAAATGATCTCATCATTTGCCAATAGACTTCTTAGGACAATAAGAATTATGCTGGAATACCACATGCTAATGTGGTGCAAGTGTTCAGTAAATTTGCCCTATAATCTTTCAGACTATATAGGTCATAATTTATCTTGCTAAACAAAATAACAAAGCTCACGTAAACACATTTGCTTGCACACTCTGGCCTTTTCTCCTGTTTTACACACCATCAATTAACCTTAAATAATTGCCCTAGTTAAAAACTAAGTGCTAGGCTGACCTGTGCCTTCGGGACAGATGCATGACTTCGCTATTTTGGTTTGCTCCTGGGGGAACCAAAGCTACGAATGGGCAGATACTTGTCCATACATCACTTCAAGAGCGAATAATGGCATCAGTGATATTTACATATCTAAATGTCAGCCTCCAGATATAGATCCAGTAATTAGCAGGCACTCTGGAGCAAGACAATACCTTCCTCCACACTGTGGAATGACTGTAAACGATCTAAAAATCAAGTCAAGAATTGCCTAGCATGTAAACCGTTAGCCAAAGCTTATAAATGGTCACTTCCGTATCCCAAAATATCTGTTTGATAGTTTTATATATTAAATAAATTTAAAAATAATTCTACTAAAAATAAAAATTCTGTCATCATTACCTCATCTTAATGTCATTCCAAATGTGTACAACTTACTTTCTTTACAAAAGATCTTTAGTAAAATATCTGTTTGTTTGTTTTTTGCTCATACAGTGAAAGTCAGGGTTTTGTTTTAGACCCCACTGACCTTTTTATTATATGGGGGGAAAAAAGAGTTGAAACATTCTTAAAAATATATTCAATTGTGTTCCACAGAAGAATGTATGTCATACAGGTGTAGAACAACATGAGGTTAGTGAATGATAAGATTTTTTTATTTTATTTTATTTTATTTTTTTTGTATCTTTTAGATCTGTTTTCACTGGTGTAACAACTAGACTAGATTTTTTTTTTTTTTTGAAATCGGTGTCCACAAGCTGTTTTGCCATATAGTGTATATTCTTCCATCCAACCATTTATTTTACAACATTTTGTGCTCATTTGATTCAATTGCTAATAATACCCAATTAATTTACAAAAAATAAAAAATAAATAAAACACCTGTGGCTTTTTTGTTGCTTTGATTCATGTCAGAGTTTTAGTTAATCAAACAGAATGAGGACAAGCCTTAATCAACTTAACACATAATTATCTGTCTTCATGTGTTTCCATCATTTCATTTTACTTTTGGTTTGTTTGTTCTAGCGAGGAAGACAAAAGAATAAATTTGTTCTGAATTCCTAATCTGTCAATTTGACTGAAGCACGAATAGACACGTCTCTAGAGAGGACATTATTTTCTAGTACAGTTTCTTCTCTGCCTTTATTTATTTATTTTTTGAAAATCTGCCAAGATGTGATCAAGCTTTTTGGTTAGTTAGGTGAGGTGGTTAGTTAGATAGGTTAGTGGTGAACCAACAGGATAGAGAGGGGGACTAAGGGTACGTTTACAACTACAATGCTTAAAACGGAGAAGTTTTTCCTTTGTGTTTTCCGCGTACAGATGACACCACTGTGAAAACGATCCCAATTCACACGGATCCGCGAAAACAACTAAAAACGCTGTCTATTCTGCTGCCAAGCCATTGAACACGGATTGAACACGTAATACGTATGTGCATGACGTCATAGTTTTCAGAGATTCTCGTTTCTGTTGTTTAAACAGATCCTTTTCAAAAACGTGAACTTTGAAACCCGTGTTCAAAACTTTGCATTTTCAGACACCCAAAATGCAATAAGTTTTATGTTTTTAGTTGAAAATGCCGCTGTGTAAACAGCCCCTATGACCCAGGCTGGACTAAAACCGGGTCCCTTCAAGCACAACAGTTTTGTTTTGTTTCTTTTTTGTTGGGAACACTGGCCTCTGTGCCACAGCTCAAACTTCAGCACAATGTCATTTTTCATCATTTTGCATATGCTGTTCAGACTGGACACACTACATTTTTATTCCACATGCTAAAAAAAACATTCAATAAACAAAAAAACAACTTATTGTATTTGGTTTCAAAACAAGTATGATCGATTTCATTAAAGGGGTGGTATAATGCCCTTTTCACAAGATGTAAAATAAATCTCTGATGTCCCCAGAGTGTATGTGATATTTTAGCTCAAAATGATCACTTTTTGAGGGTGGGCAAAAACGCACCGATTTTGTATCTGTCCCTTTAAATGCAAATGAGCTGCTGCTCCCGGCTCAGAGGACGGAGCTTCAAGAGCTCATGTGTTAGCAGCTTTGAATACCTCAGACATGCACTGAAAATTTCAAAAACCTTTAGTCTTTTTTTGTTCAAACCAGAGTCAGACAAAGTCTGCCTTTACACTTGGCATTAACATGCAACCTGTATCTGGATGCTGTCCACATACACATTGAAAAGACAAGTGTCAACGCGCTTCTGATCCTAATTTTATCCGATCAGCGTGTCCAGGTTCGGAGGTAGTCGAGGACGCATTGTTGTCGGATCTCAGTGTAATGTAAACGCAATCCAACCATCGTGTCTGCATTCACAGGTGGACGTCAACAAAAATCCCCGCCCACTGTCATTATTCAGCGATTAATTATAATCATTATAGCACATTGCCAAACTACAGCTTTGCTGACACCGAAGAGATGAGCAAGTGTGCGGAAGCAGTCACTAGTAGCAAACCAATACAGGGCCAACTCTTTTCTCCACAGGAATTGCTGCACGTAGCTGTGTGGTTTTGCGATACAGTCTAGTGCGAAGTACATTGCAAATATAATGAATATAAATGTTTACCTTCGCACCCGAAAGTTGCAGAACCATTCATTTCTGTAAAATGCATGCATTTTTCCCACCACAGCTGGCAACGTTCTAGGACCCATACGTTTCTCTGTACCGTTTCCATTACGGCATCTATCCACATTATTAATTACTTGCAGCCTCATCATCTTCCTCATTTTGCGAGATTTGTAAAATGTCCCCTGACTGAAAACTGTTTTTAAAAGAAAACCTACCACTTCAGGTCGACTTTGCACCGGAGCCTTTTTTTTTTTCCGACATCCGATCTGTTATCCAGACACAGAAGCCACTTGATGTGGACAGGTGTAAACGCACCGTGTCCTGATTGGCTTATAATCCGATCTGCTTGATCGGATCACGGTGATCACATGTTAATGCCAAGTGTAAATGCAGCCAAAGATGGAGAGATTCAAGAAGAAGTGACAACATGTAGGCAACTTTTTTGAATGGTTAGTTGATGAATTTATGTAGCTTATGTGTAGTTATCTTCTAGTCATTGATTAGCCTATTCTGCCTTAATCGTGTTCCGGGGGCAGAGTTTATGTAAATTGTAGGGTTTGTGATGTCACTAACCCAGGAGGAGTGTGTAGTCCCTACCAGCCGTTTGTTGTAGTCCTTAAAAAGCAATTTCTTTAAAAGAAAATATCTCTCTTTGCTTTGAACTTTGAACTTCTTAACTTTGCAGATGTTGTTTATACTCAAATAGCAACATTACACACTAACTAAAGTTAGAAAAGTGAAATCATAATCAATCACCCCAAGCTCAATTCAGCAGTCAATTTTGAACATTGTCTCTTCTAGTTGTGAGAAGTTTTAAGATAAAGTATAGTAAATATTAGTATAGTAAATATTAATGGTTCAATTGCACGACAAACTTTGTTATCCTTTCTGTATGTTACTTGTGTATGTGTTTCCTCATAGCAGGGCCTTTCCATAGATCTCCCTGTCAAGGCATTGATGAGGGTTCTGATTTATCTTATTGATATCAATCAAAACATGGCAATATATCATGAGTTACAGTCCTCAAGCTTGCACTCAAAAAGGTGGTAGTTTTTTTACTGAAAAATTAATTGTCATGACTTGGTGGTACTTGGAAGTTCTGATGTGAACAATTGCATGGTTTTAGAATACAGATGTATATTTGAGAACCTCAGCCGGTCGTGTATATAAATGTCCATCTAAAGGAAATGACAGATCTTCTTTGCCTGCCACTGTGGAGACAGATTTTACTGCTTCAGTTGCGACAGAAGTATTGCTTTCTAATACCCTCTTTCTAGAAGACAGTCTTATCCTCTTTGTTATCTGTGCTCCTTTTCACATTTAAGTCTTTTTTCCCTTAAAAAAAAAAAACTTTGAAGTAGGGTTAAGGCTTGATTGGCTGTCTGACATCGGAAATGATTTGTCTGTGTAAGTTGAAGGCAAGGCATTATTGTAATCATTAAAATGGCTAACATTTAAAAAAGGGCGGCTTCATGGTTGAGTGGTTGGGATGTTCAGTCTCCAATCTGGAGATTGCTGGTCTTGACCCATTCTGATTTCTTTCTGCCTTATTATATCTTCTCAAAGTCTGATTCTGACTTCATAAATGGCCAAAAGTGGCTATTATATTCTTTACAGTCGCTTTTATTATATGCGGCTTAATGTCAGACACAACAAATCTTATATTTTTTTATTTTTTTTATTTTTAAGTGGAGGTGATGTCATTGCAATTGTATTGTTGCGTTCTGAAGAGAACTTGTGCAGTTATGATACGAGACATGTTTGTCATGGTTAATGACCAACTTTGAAGCTTTTTAGATGTGAATTTTTCTTTTTCCTTTTGACCAATTATCACTTAGATTTAGGTACGCACGTGTGTGTGTGTGTGTGTGTGGTAAAAGTATTATAAAAATAAATTATATATATATAGATTTTATAAAATATTAAAAATAATTTTATATTTATTTCATTGATAATTATATTTTATTTTACAGAGTTTATTCTTTTACAAAGAAGTTGATATAGCTGTAGTGCAACTCCATGACAGCGCTAAACTAATTTTGGCAAACAATAATAGTTATTTGTTTATAATTTTCTTCCAGCACTATCACAAATCATTTTTACAAATAGTCCCTAATGTTTCCATGGTGACATTTAAATCAGCAGAGTTCTCAATAAAATTCTAATTAATTTTGCAATGAGCTTAAGTGTGCAATTAACTGGTCTAATATGGCAAGTGGCACTGTATATACTGTATGGAGTTTTCAATCATGTGTTCTGCTATAGCCAGAGAGTTCATATGGTGTCGGAAGGTTTGCTGGATGGCTTATAGATAAGCATTTAATCATAAAAAGGAAGTTACAGTATTTCCCTCTTCAGCTTATCAGTCCTCCTAAAGCATGCCTGCTTTTACTGTCTTTTTTAGCCTGGAAACATGTTCATACACTTATTATGAACATTAAAACTACCAGAGAATGTGTGCTGCATGATCACACATTATTATATGTGGGCTGTGACTCATAAAAAAGCAGAGAGAAGAGGGAATGCAAATAAACAGGTGACAACATTGAGATACATGGACTGGATATACAGTATATATCTATATAAATAATTTATAAAACCTGTACATAAAGTGTCTCTATATACAGTGCATCCGGAAAGTATTCACAGCGCTTCAATTTTTCCACATTTTGTTATGTTCAAACAAACTTCTTTCCCCTTGTCTCTATGGGGTATTGTTTGTAGAATTTTGAGGAAAATAATGAATTTCATCCATTTTGGAATAAGACTTTAACATAACAAAATGTGGAAAAAGTGAAGCGCTGTGAATACTTTCCGGATGCACTGTATAAGCTTCTGTTCAAAAGTTTGTTTGGGGTTGTTTTTTTTTCTTTTTTTTCTTTTTTTAAAAAATCTAATGCTCTAGAATGTTGCATTTATTTGATCACAATACAGTAATGTAATGTTATTACATTTTAAAATAACTGTTTTCTATTCTATAATATTTTAAAATGTAATTTATTCCTTTGATGGCAAAGCTGAATTTTCAGCATCATTACTCCAGTCTTCAGTGTCACATGATCCTTCAGAAATCCTTCTAATATGATTTGGTGCTCAAGAAACATTTCACAGTGTTATCATCAATGTTGAAAACAGCTGTGGTGCTTAATATTTTTGTGGAAACCATGATGCAGGTTTTTTCAAAATTCCTTGAGGGAAAAAGTCAAAAGGAACATTGTTTATTTAAAACTTTTGTAGTATTATAATAGTCAATTTCTTACAAAAAAAATCTAACTCTGACCCTAAATTGAACAGTATTTATGTACAGAAGTTTCATTACAGTCTCATTTGTCCCTAACTAACTCAGTTAGGCTATAATAAAGTCCATGGTGTGGTCTGGAATACTTCTGATGACCAGCTTCATAGCAGGTGTTGTAGGACGAATAGAGAATGGCCTTTATTTCATGTTGGAGTCATTTTAGGGCAGCAGATGGGACTTGAGCACAGCACTGACAAAAAAATTAGCTATCAATCCCTTGTGATTATTGCATATTATAGTTGTTTACATTCTCGATTGGGATGTTCAGCACTCCCCTCAATTCATGCTAAGTGAAATCACACTCTACCAATGAAGTCTTAATCACCAGGGAAACAGAGCCAGTTCATTCAGTTTGGAAAATTCTGTAGTTAGAGGCAGAAAATCTCAGGAAGAACCCATAATCTTTCCTAAAGATGAGATTATCAAGGAGTCATCGCCACCTGACATCTGAGCAGATGTGCGCTCAGTGTTGCCAACAGGGAAGATTATGCCATTGCTCAGTGTTGACTGATGATAGTGTTGAGTGGAGGTTAATTGTCTGTCAGCGTGTTTATAGAGGATCAAAGTAGCAACATTAGTGCCATTCAGCACACTTCTTAAAAGGATTATTACGTGTAACACAATGTTCTCTCCACTCGTATCGGCAGCATTTTTAGAGTTTAGATCCTATACTACAGATCCGTCCAGAGATAGATAGATAGATGGATAGATGGATAGATAAGACTCCGTTAATATTTTGTCTTAAATCACTGTATCAATTCACAATGCCGATTCAACCAGCAGTTCAAAAGAATTGATTTGCGAGAATCCATTGGACTCCTCTGCACTACATATGCATTATTAAAAGCAACTCTCAGACTTCCACACAACTCTAGGAATACTGTTCGTTCGCTCTTACAAATCAGAAATTGAGTCATCCTCAGATTCTGGGAGGATGCAGAACTCAGCCATAGAATATTGCATTCTGTTTGTTGCTCACTCTTTCTCTCTCTCATCTGTAAAATGTTACATTTGTTCGACTTCCCCTGTTTACTATGAATAAATCTCCACACCAGTCTCCCAAATCATGATGGGATCATTGCTGCAGTCTTAGTTGTCATACATACTGATGTCAGGAACTCTAGAGACAAGCTTGCACCAACTAAGCTGTTAAATACCTCATCTCATCTAAGGTTAATCACCTCATCTCTCAGCTGCTTCAGAATGCATTTATACAGTATGTTTGATTTTTAAAGTTACACGATGAGACACTAATAAAAATGCTAAAAACATTTATGTTTTTATCATGCACATGCATGGGGGATTTTTTTTAATGCTTTTATTTTACAAAAGATCCTAACTTAATGTTTTATTAAATTTACATTTGTCTGCATTGTCTGTATTTTGTGGAAAAATTTGTCTACTTTTTAGGTTTTAATTTTTTATTTTTTTATTTTTGTGCTTCATATTTTCTGTCTATTTGAATAATTATTTTATATTTCTGATCTTTATATAATTTTAACATTGTAAAACTTTTTCATCGTCCTATTAATTATCAAATATAATTTGTAATGAAAATTTGATTAAATGCAAAATGGAAGCAAATTACAGTCAGGCCACTACATTTACATTTTACATTTAGTCATTTAGCAGACGCTTTTATCCAAAGCGACTTACAACTGAGGACTAAACCAAGCGAGTCATCGTGAAGAGACAAAAACAACGCAAGAAGTGCTCAAAATACAAAGTTCAGACATTGCTCAGAGTAGCATAAGCAGGGATTTAAAGGAAAAGGAGAGAATTTTTTTTTTAATGTAAAGTGCTCACGGAAGAGATGAGTTTTCAGCTGTCTTTTGAATGCTGTCAGGGATACTGCATTCCGGATGAGGGTGGGCTGATCATTCCACCAGCATGGTACCGTGAATGAGAATGATATGGAGAGTGATTTTGAGGCTCTCTGTGATGGCACCACGAGCCGTCTCACATTGACTGATCTTAGGCTTCTGGTAAGGATGTAGACTTGTAGTAGTCAGTGGAAGTAGGAGGGATATGATCCTGTGGTCAATCTGTAAGCAAGTGTCAACACCTTGAACTTGATGCGAGCAGCGAGTGGTAGCCAGTGCAGAGAGATAAACAGAGGAGTGACGTGGGCCCTTTTGGGCTCGTTGAAGACCAGACGAGCTGCAGCATTCTGGATCATTTGTAGAGGTTTAGTTGCACATGAAGGAAGTCCAGCCAGAGGAGCATTGCAGTAATCAAGCCTAGAAATCACCAGGGCCTGGATGAGAAGTTGTGTTGCATGCTCAGTTAGGAAAGGCCTGATCTTCCTGATATGTTAAACAAAATTCCACTAAATGGTAAAACATGAAATTATATTAATTTGTCTGAAATCACGATCCAGGTAGTCTCTCTTAGAACCAGAACATATCTCAGATAGCTACAAAATGAGATCTAAGCAAAATATTTTTATGCAGTAAAATCTTAATTCATTTAAGTTGATTGGATAAGCAAATGAACAAATGATCACAAGGCCTCCTTCTTCCTTTTGCCATATATGTACAATATATGCAGATATATTATATCTGATATATAATTCATCTTTATCCGTATTGGTCTTTCTCAACATCCCATAATATGCCCACCTGACGTACGTAAATATTTTTTAATTGGAAATATTTTATCTGACCCCCCCAGACTCTTTCCAGGCCTTCTCACCTTGAATACAGAAAGAGACGACATTCACAAGTTGTTTCTCGCAGCATTTGCTGATTGAAACGAGAAATGACAAAGAGAAAGAGACAAAAAAGTGATAAAAGGGGCAATATATTGAAGTCTTCTATCAAGCGTGTGATGGAAGGAGGGGGCCTGTGCTCAGTTATCTGAGAACTTACAATGTCTCCATACTTATCAATCAAAATCGAACTCTTACATGTTTGCCATAATATTAGTTAACATTTTCTAGAAGCAATTACTAAGTTCTCCTCCTCTAATCCCTCTGTCAAAAGCACCATATATTGAGTAACAATAAAGTTAGGAGTGTCTGTTTCCAATAAATACAATGAAAAATATTGATTTTGCATGCACATATCGGTATACCAAAAACAAAATGGTATTTATTAAATACACATAGGAAAATCATATTTCTCTTACACACTAAAGTCTCAAAATGATAAATATAAATCATTGAGTTTTCATTGAAGAAATATCAGGCTGTCAAATATCATTTAGCACTTGGGAATGGTGCAACACACACAGACATTTAACTCATCGTCGGGGGGCACAGTGATGACATCACTCTGTTATCTTCAGTCAACATCATGCTGAGATGATATCACTAAGAGGTTTTCGATCAGCACGGCTTCTCAGCGGGCGGTCTCCATGCCAACAGTGTTACTGGTCTGAGCAACATCTTAACAAGCAGATCTTAATTACGTTCAGACAGGCCCTACAGAGCCCGAGACACCTGCTGACCTCATAGAAAGGGAGCAAGAGTGCGTGCGTGAGCGAGGGAATGAAGGAGAGTGTTCTCAGCACTAATGAGGGTTTAATAATGTCTCACTTAGATAACCTGCTACCTGACAACCTGTCCATGGCTTTTGATGTGCGTGCGTATGTGGTGAACAAGTGACTTCTAGATGAGTGTATGGGCGGTTACATCAGCACTTGCCTGCCTGTTCTTTTACAAGCAGATCCATGTCGATCACCCCCTCTGTCTGTTATGCTGCATTCCAATGAAACTCGGATGTGGGATATTCCTACTTGTATCAGACTTTCAAGCATAAAGGCTCATTAAAGAAGTTTCCTAGCAACCAAACTGTGAAGGATGAACAATGTTAGCATTTCTTCTGCAGGTGCATACAATTATCAGCAGGAAAGCTCACCGTGTTTTACACTACTGAAGCCTTAGGTTTTTTTTTTTCTATTGTAATAGCAAAAAGGTGAAAAAAAGAAAAATCCCTGCATACCTAAGATGCCCTGGAATATGGAACCCCCTTTTCGCCACATGAGATACAAAAATAAGTAACTAATGACATGTTTTTTTTTTGTTTTTTTTTTTATTTATTTATTTTTTTAACTATGACTGTTTTGTCATCATTTACATTGGCATAATTGACTTTTTATCTCACAATTTGGGTCTTTTTGCCATAATGTTGGTTTTATGTCATAATTATTTTTTATGTCTTAATTATTTATGACATATTTGACTTGTGTTTTTCTTATTTAGCAGAAATGGGCTTCCATGCTGCTAAAATATTTTTTTTTTCCCCCATTTCAACCTTTATTTTACTGTGAGCTAAAGAAAATATGTGGAAGGCAGAGTCCTGAGCCGCCCCATCATGGGTGAGGCATCACCGTATTATTAATATGTCGACAGACAGAGACCAGGAGGTCAGTCTAACATACTAATCCTTGTATTGATTTGTTTTGGACCTTGTACAGTGTTACTTCAGTGTGATGGACTGCGGCGAGTGAATAAACTTATTGAGGGGTTTGGGTTGCTGAAGGTTTAAAAAATAAAGCTTAGTCGGTCTGTTTATTCTTAATGTAGAGCTGTTGTACCATGTCAGTCGTGTGGCATCTGCAGGAACATTGTTCACATCTCTATCCTCAACCTCCACTCTCTTATCTCCATTATGTCTTTCACTAAGTATCATCCTGTAAAGGCAAAGTCAGATTGAATATAGCATATAGAAATAGGATTCCGGTTCCATAAGGATTATGTGTGATTACACCTATGTGTATAGAGCAATTATTTGGCTTCTTTTCTTGCCCCGTCTGATTTAACGTCTGTACCCTGACCTTCACAGCTTGCAATCACTTCTTGAAAATCAATAACGCTGTTGCTGCTGCACCGTCACACACCAAGAACAATCGTGTATGTGCGAGACGCAGAGAAAATGCCCAATCTCACCTTCAACTTTCTTAAACGTGTAGTAAAAAGCAATTTCATCTCTGTTAGAACACAAGAAAAAGCATTGCTCCTCCTCCTGTGTGCTCTCAACACAAGATGATCTGTCAGAGTGTTCCTTCGTATGAAGCATGTCATCATATCCAGCTCGTTTAAAATGCTCTCCGAGATGACTAGCACTAGCACTGTTTCTCGTGACAGGCCAGCTCTGCAGCTCTGAGACAGACTGATGGGCCGGCATTGTTCTAAAGGTCATTTAGCAGAGCAGTGGTCTTCTCTGGCTAATGATGTCATAATGAAGGACTGTGTGGGCCAGCGGTTAACAGAGTCAGACAATAGGCTTTTTCATTGCCAGGGTTAGCTCGGTGTGCCACTAAAGAGACGGCCGTATTAAACTTAAGTGAGCTATTTGAATATTGTCTCCTTTTGTGGCAGATCTATATTTTATGATGTTCTCTGCTTCTCTGCTTCTATTTCTTCTCTTAGTTCTCAGATTGAGTACATATTTGAACACAAATCCACTGTATTTTCTTGTGTTTTGACCTTTTAGTCACTTGTGCATGTCCTTTATAACAGAATCACTCATGTTGTCTTGCCTTAGAATTTGTAATGCTAATATTTTGCTGCCTAATTAAGGCTTTATTCCCATGAGAAAATGACTTCACTACAGCTGTTTACCTCAGTTAGATCAATAGCGCAGCTACTGTAAAAGGCCTCAAAAATCAGAATCAATACCACCAACTTTAAACACTTAACAGGCTGTTACATCATTAAACCCTTGATTACACGCTGTTTAATCCCAATTCTTTGCGTAAATAAAAGCTTTCTCTGATCTGTTTTTCTTTCTGAGTACCGACCCTGAAGTGTTGCATGCCACTGGAATTTAGAACAGTTTAGAATACATTTAGAAAAGATTTTTATTTATTTTTTTATTGTTCCTTTATTTGCAAGTAGTCTATTGGACTTCGGTTGGTTTTGTGCATGTTTTAACACAATGGGAGTAAATCACTATTATAATTAATACTTCAACTCACAATAATTCATATTTATTAATAAGATAACAATTTTTGGAGGCGATTTGTTGTGATTTTTTTTTCTGAAGCTTGATAATTTCAGCAGTTGAAATTTGGAAGAAAATGTCAAATGTCTGCTTTGTCTGTTGGTGAAAAATGCTTAGTAATCGTAACTCTTAAACTTAGTAAGGAATTTGGTCAGACTCAAAACAAGATTAGGTCAGCACTGGATATCGAGGACTTGCTGACCTATGGGCACTGAACAAGACTCTAATCTCATTTTTTTGGCAAACTCGAAAGGTCACTTTGAATGAATTTGAGGGACTTTTTTTTCTGGTGAATGGATTTAAATAATTTGATTTCAAATATAATTGCCTCCAAATGCATCTCAACAGACATTGTCTTACCCATAATTTAATCTTTTACACTTGGGATACTTTCATTTTGTTAGACCATTTTCCTTTGAGATTGATGGATTCTTAAATACATCTCCAACTGCAAAACTTCTTGGTGCATCCTTGGATGCTTCGAACGGATTCTTGAGTGAATGTTTGCCAAAATGTAATTTAACAGATTTGTGGTTTATAACTAAGCTCTTGGTGATATTTGAATAACATCACAAGTAACTCTATAAACCTGAAGTTCTTCGTGTATGTCTTAATTTAAAAAAGAAGTGTGTGTGCAAGGCATATACAATATACAATATGGAAGTATGTGTGCATAATGAATTAATAAATAAATATGGCAAAATACTAGCACAGCTAGTTAGGCTAAATGTGTAATTTAGGGCACAAAAAGAGACGGACAATAGGAAAAGAACAAAATGATAGGAGTTACGAGGAGGCATAAGCTGGGGGTTAAAGAGAAATAATCACTTTTCAATGAATAGGCCTCCTCCTAAGTATGAACATATTAATATTAATTGCTGCATTCCTCTGATTCCAGGCTCACTCAGACTGCACCTTTATTTGACCTGACAATTACAGCCCCACGAATACAAAAGAGTTATTCAACTTTTCCCTTCCAAAGATTTTCATTTTCAGGCCAACAAAAGAGGATAGAGAAAAGAGTATATATTTAGAATTTAAGAGAATTCTTTGTGAAAGTGTGAAAAAGATTTGCCCTCATATCGTTCATAACCCATATGACTGAATTTATTCTGTAGATAACCAACGGAGATGTTTGACAGAAGGGTGGCACTGCTGTTTTAATGCATGAAATCCAAGTGAATGATGACCAAAGGCTATAAAACTTTGAAAATGAAATAAAAACATTACAAATGTATCATAGAATTACTTCATACAACTCGTGTGCTGTATTTCAAGACTTTTGAAGCTAAATAGCAGCTGTGTGTATGAATCAGGGTAAAACACTGAAAATCTTTCCCACTGCCATAGCTCTCAAATGTAATTCATGTCATTTGAAGATTGATTCTTAAAATGCCAAGATCTGATTCACAAACCAGTGACACTAATGAAGCAGTTATTTTTAGTGCATCAAAAACATGTAGTGCAACCAATTTAGTAAGATTCTTTTGAGACCCGTTTTTTGAGTGAATCAGTCAAAAAGACTAAAAAACTAAACAAAATCAGAAGTTGCCATTTAAATTAATCTTTTATTACTGAATCAACATTAAGCTGTCTATACTTCCAGTATAATACATAATGGACATAAATTGCATATAGCTAAATGGATTGGAATCAGATCAAAATCAAATCAAGATGGGAAATCATGAAATATGAATTGATAACCACCCCAAAATTATTTAAAAAAAAAAACTTGCCTTACAAAAACGATCATATGGCTTTTAGATGATTTGGATTATAGCTCAAGAGTCATATTAACCACTTTTATTAAGCTTTTTGTTATGTTTATAGCTCAACAGCACTTGGTCGCCATTCACTTTCACTGAATGCAAACAATCCTCCTGGGTTTCACAGATAAATTAAAAACATTCTTATTTTGAGTTCCTTTTAAAGCTTTGAACATTATGCAGATGTAATCAAAAAGTATTATTTTTCTATTGTTGCATCAAACATTCATTTAGTTTTAAACCTCTCTTGAGCATCTTCATCAGATAGACTGCGTTAAAGTAGACACTGCCAGGGGCTGTACACCTCCACTGGGGCCCGGGCACGTTACCAAATCCTGGTCCTCCAGCTGCTGTCGTTCGTAATCGCGTATGTATCTAAGAAACGCTCAAGCTGATTTATGCATTCAATTTGAACTTCTTAAATGGAGAATCCCACGTACCCTGGAACAGTTTTCCTCTGGGCAGAGCATTTGACTTTATCCGTACCTTTTATCTGTTTCTGAGAACTTCGAATCGGCGTCGGGGAGTGATATGCGGCTAAGGAGAGAGAGGGAACGCAAGCATCAATCCCTAAAGTAATTATCTCAGCTCCTCCTCATTCCAAAAGGCTAAATATAAGTGAAGTTTTTAGCTCCCAGTGGCAGCCATGTTGCCTTTGATAAACGGTGCGACCATAAAATGCGGGTGCGAAAGCCAGTATGTGTGTTTTAGTGTATTCTGCGTTCACACAGCCTGGCTTGGAGTATAAATTCTCCTGCGCACAGTCCGTCTTTCTGCCATGAACAGTCGCTCGCACGCACACACAAAAGCAGATACAGATAGGCGGGCGAGTGTGGTTGTGCTAGATTGGAATTGTCAGAGGTGTCACATTAAATGTGCTATTATTAAGTCCAGGCTGAATTTTATGGCCTTGCAGGATCGTAAATTGGTTGGTCAGTCCTTTAAATTACGTATCCATCGAACGATGTGCTCTACCCATCCTCACTTTTCTCCTGCTTTACTTTCTCTTCTTCGCTCTCTCTCTTTCTCCCCCTCCCTTTAACCACGTACAAATACAAGAGCTTGATCTTGACTATTTGGCCCTGGTTGAAATGGATGGCGTGAGTGTGACGGGACGAGAGGAGTGAAGGATGCTGAGAGTAGCTGACATCCGAGTTCACGGAGGCTTTAGAGGTCACTATGGCCCTTGGCCAAAGCCATGACCCTCCTAAGGGAATAACAAGAGAGCCTGTCTCAGTATATCGATCAGAGGAAACAAGGTTTCTAATGTACTTTCTAATGGTACTAGTACCATTTAAAAGTTGAGAAGTCTAAAAATCTGGACTTTTCTCAATTGTCTTTGAATGTTTTTGTTGAGGAAAAATCTGCACTTGCAGTTGTGTATCAGAAAATCAATGTACAATACAGAATTAAGTGATAGCATGGGTAATGCTTTACATCTTGGACATTACCTGTCACGTAGTGTGTAATATAGCTGTTTGAAACACTGCAGACCTTTTACATACACAAAGATGAAAGTGCACGACAAATGGAGTTATTCTCTCCCAAAAGAAAGAACTACCTTAAATGAATCATCAGTTAGTCCAGTCTTACTTCCTGCATGAACGTACAAAGTTTTGTATCTAATTTGCATAATGCCAGTCTATGGTCTTCATTGGCTACCCACAAACAATGTCTACTTTGACCCTCCCTCGAACACTGTTGTTGTAGCTGAGGCCTCAAAAGATTTAGGTTTGTGTTGTAGAAATGTTGAGAAGATGCTGTTTTCTGCACTGCAAAAGCAATTCCACTTTGCCTGTACTTTCAAAGGATGAGGATTTGGACTTGGGCTTAAATTGATATGGTAAAACTGGCACCATCATTACTGTTCATATCACTGTATATACAAGTGCTGAAGAAGCATCCGGAGCTGAAATTCAGATATGGTAATGGACATTTTGTTTCCCACATGCGTTGTAAGTGTTAGACCAGTCACAACAGACTGGGCCTTCTGACCAATCAGAGCAGAGTAGCCTCTCGGAAAGGAGGGGTTTATAGAGACTGAATCCTTGATCGGTTTCAGACACTGTGAGGACAAACGTGATGCTGCTATGTATATAATAAGAAAATTTACCTGCATTTTGAGCTTTGAAGGTGTCCTACAATAGGTTTACATGCATCCAAGCATAATTAGGAACCAAGCCTTTAAAATAGCATTATAGGGCACTTTAAGCGCTGTGCATTTGATTACAGCTCACATCTGTATTTGATTCTTTGAAGCTCAAGGACTTTGAGATGAAGTGTCTTTATAGCCCAATATTTGACTTACACTGACCTTGTCCCTCATCTCTTGATCAGATGTATTGATGACACTTAATTAAAACGCACTCTGGGTGAATATGTTAAGCTGATAGGCACAGGCTGACAAGGGATGGATCAATAACACCGATCAGAGAAATTAAGATCTCAGGCTCTCAAAGTAGAGATAAGTCTTTAACAAATTAACATAAGAACTGAGGTGATAAAGCAGTAAAAAAATCATTAAATTATAAGCACTTTTCTCTCATTTGAGAACAGCAGAGCACAGTCAACACTCAATGTTCAGCAAAAAGAGGGCTTCTCACCATAAGACAAACATAGACTTTCCTGATCCAGTTACGGCACTTGATTATTGCTCTTGACTAATAAAAAATAATAACAAACATTTATTTGTATAGCACTTTTCATACAGTACATGGAATGCAACTCAAAGTGCTTCACAAGCAAATAATACAATTTCACACAATGTGAACATTTTATTGAACAAATTATTATTGACAATGTAAAATAAAGAAATTGGCAATACAGTTTGACCTCAATATCAATATAAAATTATAAAATAAAACAAAAAAAAATAAAATAAGAGAATCATGAGATTTATGGGTAAATCTAAAAACAACCTTTCTGCCCTTTCGCTTTCTAATAATGGGACATTGTAGATGCATGAAGGGGATGTGCTTTTTTATTTATCTTATGCGATTTCTTTTAAAAAATATATTTTTATATGACTTATCATATAAATTTTGTTCTCCCCTTAAACTAATTTATTCTTTAGTCTTTAGACTTTTAAGCAGTTGTGGAATTATTTGGAATTAAAAATCTGTTTACTTTTTAGAAGTTACATGTCATATTTTAGTAAATGAAGAGCTGCTTTCTTTTTCCAGATGGCCACAGAGGTGTTGGAGGATCTTCTAGAGGAGGATGACGAGGTTGTGGAGGTGTGTGTTATTTAAAAAAAAAAACTTTTTAAAATGGTATTAGTGTTGTTACTCATTTCACAAGTTAACCAATTATAAAGAGTTTGACTAATTAAAAAACACATCAAACTGAAATGATGGAATGTTAAATAAATGACTTATAACTTAAGATGTTAAGTTGTTGTGGTGTGGTTGTGTATTATCAGGCCATTCCTACAGTCTCCACCTGGTCGGATATTTGACACCAGCATTTGATGCATTGCTCACTGTCTCAGACAGCTGGATTCATAATTTATGGCATTATATCCTGCTGAAATAGTAGTTTGTTAGTGTGAAAGTGCTTTGGTCTTCACTTTACTTTATTAGCTAGAGAAATTATGAACACAATGCTAGGGTGGCTAAAACTGAGATACTTATACATTGCTATTTGATGGACCAACACACACACACACACACACACACACACACACACACACGCACAGCACATTTTTCTACCTCAACCCAATGCCACATAAATGATGGTGATGCCACACAATACATTAAAAAGCATTATTAAACTCGAAGGCATTCAGATCTTTTCTTCAGACTTGATTAAAAATAGCTTATACAGTACAAACATCCTGATGTTGATGCATAATTAATGAGCCAAACTGAAGCCAAAAATAAATTATTAATCAAATGATTATGAAACTTACTGTAGTGTGACTTTCAGAGATTTTATTTATCTTATCACCTAGTCCTACTGGCTATATAAAAATACATCCTTTGATATGTCAGAATTCGGAACTGGACCGTTAAATTCCTTTGTAGTCTACTCTCTGAACAGTCAGGACTGAGGTTTACCGGTCCACTCCCACACATAAACACACACACACACACGTATACACACACACCCACACATTCTCTCTAATAGATATCTGACAGATTGAGAGCGCTTACAGAGTGTTCTGAACATTCGGCTCAGGAGAGTCATAGAGTGTGAAAGAGGAGGAGACAGAGAGAGTGGGAGTGAGAGATGTTTGAACTCTCTGTGGTGTGTTATTGAGACATCAGAGAAGGGTATAGAGTGTAACAGTAGGTGATAAAGTGAAGAGCACTTCAACACAGCACAACAAAAACATGCACACACACTCTTCCCCACAGCCCATTTGTGTCTGACTTCAATTTGTTCAATGTTCTCATTTTTCAGGATACAAACAAAGCTGCCCGATTGTTTGTTTCTCCCTCTCTTTTTGCCGCAAAATAAGGTTATTTTAATCCTGCCTGAAATCAAATATTTATAGCACTGACAGAGTGCACAGGAAGTGCTTTAGGTTTGTTTTGTTAATTACAAGTGGCTGCCTGACTGTCTCATGTTTTTTCAGCCTACTTTTAGATATATTTACTGTAGGCAAGAGTGGGGTAATTTGTGCCAGATTTTACTCAATTAATGCAATAGGCCAGTACGTCCAAACCCTGATCCTGGAGTGTCTCCAACACTGCTCATTTGGAATCATTGGGGAATATAGGAATTATTTACATTTCAAATAAAAATATGAATACAAATGAGAAAGAAAAACAACATACTAATGTATAATCCCAATCCATTTATAATCCATGTGAAACACTTATATAGAATCCCAATCCCAGTTTGCTGCACATTATTCCCATTTTTTTTAAACCAGCCACAAGGTTTTAGGTTTTAATAATCAGTATATTTTTATGTAGTGCTAAAATAGACAGCATTGTGTAATAGTAATAATATTTCTGCTAGTATTCCCTGCATTTGAAGGCAAAGCTAATACTATTATTTGAACCACAAGCACAGTTTACCCCTAAACATCTGACATGCTGCAAACTTTACTTGTCAATAATTATTTGCATATATCTTCTCTTCCTGTCTTAGGTGTGGTATTTGTTGGGATGGCTGTTTTATTTGCAGCTGGATAAACAAGACCTGACAAACATCAGTGTGAACTTCAGAAAATCAGCCTGGACTTACCTTAGCAAGGCCAAAAAGGTAGAGCTCGCACATATACACACTGCTCTTTTGGAAATGATGAGGCCATCTGATTTCATCATAGCATAGTTTTCATTCTCCCCCACATACAGTACACACACACATTTTCTACCTGGCTGATTCCTCCACTCCTCCCTTGGTCCCTTCTCATTTTTTCCATCTGTCATGGCTCTCTCAGCATGCCGTCAGCTCTTTTCAGCTCTTTTTCTACTGTGAAATTTCTCGAACTCTGCTGGTGTCCGAGCGCTATAGAAATGGAAAATGAAAGCCAGAGTTTGAAATAAAATGAGAGAGGGAATAGCTTGCAGGGTGAGGTATGACTATATGTATAGCTCTTTTTTTGTACCAACCCCTGCTCTTGTCTTCTTTTTCTTCCTCCTCCCCATTTCCATCTCCTCAGGCTTTTCACTGTTACTTGACTTTGGTTCTCTCTGAGGAAGCCTTTGGTCACTGCATGTAGTCTTATTTGTTCCTCTTCCATTGTTTTTCTTTCTCTGCGTCTCTCTTGTTTCTAATAGATTTGTCGTCATCTGTCCTTAATTCCCTCTGCTTCACCTTGTAGCCTCTCATTTTCTTCTGGAGAGGAAAAGACATGCCTTACTACGTCCTTGATGATCTAGTAAGATGAATTGGGAAGGCCGGGCACACACCTGCTGTCTCACATATAGATGTAGATCCATATGTCTCTCCTTGATTCTCTGAAGTGCAGACTTTCATTACTTAGTTGTTGCAGAATGCACTATTGATGGGTGGTTATGGCTAGCCAATAGGTAAGCAGGATAAATGTATTTCAGTACTCTTATCGATCATAATGGCTTTTCAAAGTGTCAGACATGTAATCATTCAAATTAAAACAGCCAGATTACGTAATACAAACTCTGACCCTGTCTCAGCACCTAACACTTCATGTAAAAACAGTAACCACAGTAATAAAGTATATGTTTCATTTGTAGCTAATACATTTTTTTCAGATTTCCTTCTCTATTTGTATATGTATTTCCGTATTTATTTATGTATTTCTTTGTCCTATGGGATAAGATGGCATGGTTTTTAATGGCATGGTCTTTAATACTTTGGGTTTTATTTTTTTTAATGTTTTTTTTTTTGAACATTTGAAAGTAAAAATATAATAATCCAATTAATAATGAGCCCATGCTATTTTATTTCAGTCGTTTAACGGTTTATCTCCCCGACCACTTAATCCTGAATGACTTTATAAGGTCTTTGGAGTTTGTCTACTGTTTAAATCTGTGAAGAAAAATCTCTGTTTGTGCTGCTCTATACATTTTTTAAAAGGAAATTTGAGAACAAAAATTGGCTCATGAGCACAAAATATGTAAATAAGACCTGAAAGTCACACTCTTGGCTTTGGCTCAGACTTGTGAATATTTAATTACATTCGCTAACGTCTCAATTATTCATCTGCTCTTTAATCAGTGCCCCATATCGCCAAGCTTTTGTTAGCTGTGTCATTAATATGGCCCTAATAAAGCAAACAGTAATTATTTATTAATTAGCCTTTTAGAAGGTCATCTCTCTGCGCTATGAAATATACTGCCAGTTATGACTGAGCTAGACTAATGTTGCTAGTATAATGCTTAGTATTGACAGCAATAACCTTTCAACTTTTTATGAATAGAATTGCCTGAACTGTTGATTAAATCTGGTGATCATATACATTTTCCATCCTTTATGAACAAAGTATTTCAGTAGCATCATAGAGAGTCTTATTTTGTGCACCATTGCTTTGCTAAATGCATAAAAACAAATACGTTTCAATCTTTGGTAGAACACAAAAGAAGATATTTTGGTCCATGCAGTGGGTGTCAGGGGGTCAATGTTAGTTTGACGTTTGAACATTAACTTTTATTGAAAGGACAAAAGTAGTTGAAACATCTTAAAAATATATTTAAGGAACGTCAAGAAAACAGGTGTTCTTGGATAGATAGATAAATAAATAAATGAATGGATTATACAATCCATCTGATATAAAATGTTGTCTAAAGCCCTGTTCAGACATAACTTGTTTTCCAAAGTTTGAGTTACAATTCTTATCACCCAACTTCTGAGATTTCATGTACCAGTTCGGACAGGACTAACATCTCTGTGTTCATTACAGAGGTGGAAGTGTGTGTTTTCTAGATGTGGGCATTACAGAAGGTCGTGTGCTGTGCGTGCGTGTGACGTCACACATGACGTATACGTTTTTAATGAATTATTGCTTCTTTTTTTACGTTTATAGAAGTGGCTGTTTGTAATAAACCCACATAAGTGAGCATAGACATCTAGACAAGTATTACCTGCATCTTAAACTTAAAATCTTTAAGTATTAAATATTTAAAAAAGTCTTCACAGTTTCCTTGATTTGGCTCTATTTATTAATTTTGTACTTGTATTTTTTCGTCGGATACCATCCATGTTGAAATGAATGCATGTGCGTAAACTGTAGCTCAGGTAGATCAAGAAACGCATGAGGAGAAGCTGTTGGATAATATAACATCAGTAATCACAGACATTCGCATTTGTATGGTATTAGAATTCTCAGAGGACTGTTGAGTTTGCAGGAAAACAGTAGGTCATTTTTACTGAGGTGGTGTGAGAAAAACACAGACATGGCAGATTCTGACGGGAAGTAAAGTGCTCCTGTGAAAAATGAATTTCTCGAATGTCCCCCTGGAAAACTATTCCCGTCCAATTAGGGCTTTATTCTGAAAGATATACAGTAATTACGTTGTTAGCTGTTGCCCAAGTGCTGTGGATTTTAACTCTATAAAGTATATGCATATATTTTTAAATCTTCAGTTTTATGCTTCTGCTTTAGTGATCATTAGCCAGTTGTGAAATTGATGGCTCTTGAGCTAATCTCTTTTCAGTCTCGATTTTTCTCCCCCCACTCCTCTGATTTTAATTAGCTTGTGGCTATTCTGCCTGTTGCGGATTTGTTTTCTGTATATGAGCTCATATTGCTGTTTTCTACCTTCACTCCACCCTTCCTCGCCTCCACTATCCGCTCGTTCTTCTGTTACACTCTATGACTTCAGGCAGACTCCACTTTAGCCGCTATTCACCATTGATTTTCTGCCTTCTGCTCAATGTCCAGCTCTTTACACGTCCATCCCTTAGCTCCCACCTCCCCTCCCCATCCATACCTCACTACCTCTCTTTTCTCTTTCTTTCTCTTGTGCCATTCCTCACTACCTCTCTTTAATCCCTCTATTCCTTGCTAACTCTCTTTTCTTTCTCTATTTCTTTCTCTTTTCTGTCTCTATGTACTATACCTGCAATTAACATCTGCCTTGCTGATTCAATCGCAAGTGGCCGCACGAGATCTATTGCTGCTTGTTCCTGGTGTTAAAGGATTAGCTCACCCAAAAATGAACAATTCATGTTGTTCTCATATTCCAGACCTTTTTCTATTTTGTATTTTGAGAGAATTGTATGTTACTGATTAATATTTATGCAATGATATGCATACTATTTTTTTCTAATAGAGACAAGGCCTTTAAAATCCGACTTTTGAAGGCAGATTAGTGTCATCTGGTGGGAGTAAAAAAAAAAAAATGTTAATGGCATAGTGTAACCACTAAATTACTATATACAGAAGCTCTATATAAAGAGGCTTGAACATACAAACTTACTTTTATTCAGACATTCTCAAAACTACTTTTTGTCAAAATATAGATTTGTTTGAAATGTTGATTTGCAGTGTCAGTTTTTCCAATAATTTAACTACAGTCAAACCTGAACACAGAGAGCTATTTTGTTACATGTAACATCAAAATGCATTTCTGATTATATTAAAATGTGATTTAGTCAAATCACATTTTTATTCATCAGTATTTTTCTCCCTCTTTCCATATGTCTGTACTTCTTATTTCTCTCCATCAGCTCTTTCTTCCTCTCTTCATCCCTCAGTACATCTCTTTTTATTCTTCATTACCTCCATCCCTTGTCCTGTATTGATCTGGGCAGTATTGATTGAGCTTTGAGTGCATGATCACATTTTCAGTCATTAATAATCTTACATATAATGATTTATCATGCTTACTGTATGCTATGATGCATACTTGGTCCAGCCTCTTGCTTTGTGAATAGACAGTCACACTTTATCAATCCTCGAGGGGAAATTAAAGAAAGAAAAATTCGGAAGGTATTTCATCAGCTTTTGTTCTGTGTGGAAGTAATAGACCTCATGTGTCACAATGGTACTTCAGTGTTAGTAAAGCATCTCATTCAGCCATGGGTGTAAAATGACCCATTTTGAGCATCTCATTGCTCTGTCTGTAACTTACCATTGCAGCTCTGGAAATCGCCTCTAGCAAGACCCATGAAAAACACATTCACACAGTGACACCTTTTATATGGCATTGATAAACTAATATACACAGCTGAAATATTTTTGTGTTAATTTGCATAATAATATGTCTCAGGTCTGCTATTTTCTTCCAGTAAATCTGAATGAATATTACATTCCTGGAAGAGACACAAGTGTGTTTTTAGACAGGAATGAGCCTTGTCCGGTGTCTTTATGCAGATTTTGTCTGTGATTTTGTGTGTACTTGTATGTTTTTCCACACGTGAATTTTTCTCAACTCTGTTTATACTGTATGTGCAGCTGCTGTGTTGATAATGCTTTGTGTCATTTCATTGAGTGCAGTAGAGATGAAGGCATCTGATCCCACAGCTGTCTTTCACATACAGTACACCAGAGCGTTTGAGAGCAGGCGATGTGAATCGTGTATTTGATTGCATGTTTTAGATCAAAGCCAGCTATTAGGTGCTCTCACATTTTTTTAGAGGTTTACAATGCAGCGGTCAAATGTCAATTAGTAAGTGCCACATATTTTTTCATTATGCAAAACAGCACATATAAAGCAGACGTTTCGACCACATGTATATATAAACTAACTTTATGACAACCCGCTGCAAATCACTGTTAGTGTGAATACAACTTAAATACAGTAAGTGTAGTGTATTTGTGTGTCAATGTGTCTTCCTTAAAAAGCCTGGACCTCTTCCATCCACTAGGTTCAAGATCATGTTCAAGAACTCTCCAATCCAATTTGGTCTTGTCAATTATCTTTTATAATCAAGGTTTAGAAAGCAGGTGGAAATGTAATGTAAACCACCAGCAAGCAAATGTGTTTTAACTGATGTGTCAGCAAACAACAACTAAGGAAAGGTCCGCTAATCTGACTTATTTTTATCCGGTATTGATTGCTCTGTTTGTAGCATTGCTTTGTAGATGTTTGTTCTTAACTGTTTTCTTTTCCTTCGGTCGAAACTTTTTGTAATCATCAATCATCTGATCCCATTCTCTCTCTCTCTCTCTCTCTCTCTCTCCCCCCCCCCCCCCTTATCATTTCCTCTTTCAAGTTTAGCTATAAAGAAAATGTACCCAAAAAATAATCAATTATTTTGTATGTAAAATCATTTTGTGCTGCATTATTGTGTAGACGTTAATAAATGTTTTGAAAAAAAAATATAGGCCTTCACTTTTCTTATAGGTTGTGCAATATTTGAACTCTGTTACTTTTATAGTAGATTGATGCTTTATACATGTACTCTAGAAAACCCTTCTGGTCTGTTTGCTTGTATTTTTGTGCTCCCAGTCGAGTGAGAGCCGCAGAGCATCTTTTGTTCAGTGCCGATGTGTGTTTGTTCTTTTAGCTCAGGTCTGTAGTTTGATGCATTAAGAGCCGTTCTCATCTCTTGAGACAGCAAGGTGTTATCATTGTGCTTTTAGAAAAATCATTTATTGTAGACACGAGCACACACAGGATTGGAGGCACTTATTTATCTATAGATTCACTCTGAAAACGCGATCCTGCCTTTTATTATCATTCTTTTCGCTCTTCATATTTTCCTGTTTTGATGCACAGAAGTGTTTGAAAGTTGACCTTTTTGTTTGATGTTAGGTGTGTGTGTGTGATTAAGAAAGTGAAGAACTAGGGCAGTGGGAGGTATGGATATGCGAGTTGTATATTAAATACTGAAATCTGTTTTTCCTCCCCTGTTCAATGTAAATAAATTGAAAATGAAATAATATTATTTATGTAATATGCTTTACTTGCTTTAAGTACTATTTGTTACAACAAAACTCCTTTGTAAATGTGTCTTTGTTGGCTCTTTAACTACATGTTGTCATTGAGCACCAGTCAGTATGATTTGGATTTCAGTGCAGGATACTTTTGCTACACCAGTAGGTGTCTTTTTGTGTTATATGAATGAATCATTTACTCATGACTCAGTTTATTCGGTTTGTTCACCAACATGGTCACGATAGAAACATTCAAAATCTCTGCACAGTACTACATTTTAGGTCTTATATTCTTAAATTCACACTGCGAAATCACAACTTGGGTAAACTTTCTTTTGCCATAGTTTAGTGTCCAGGAAACACTGGTGTATGCCTCAGAGGGAGGAAAAGAGAGAGTGTGTGTGTGTGTGTGTGTGTGTGTGTGTGTGTGTGTGTGTGTGTGTGTGCGTGCGTGCGTGCGTGCGTGCGCGTGTGTGCGCGTGTGCGTGTGTGTGCGCTTGTGCGTGTGCGTGTGTGTGTGTGCAGATATAAATGACTATCTGTCAGCTGGACAGTAAGGTCAGTTGTGGATCAGGAGTCAGTTCAGCCCAGCAGTTCATCAGAGGAGAGCGGTACAGAACGAGAGGGAGAGATACGGCCTGAGGAGAGTGATTTAGGGACAGTGGGAGGAGTCCTTGATGGTAATCTGAATGATGAAAGAGGGAACACACAAACACAATCACATTCATTACTTTCAACACACAAATGCACACTACACCGGACACACACACAGTGTATATGTGTCAGGTTTTGTCTTAATTCTGATGACCAGCCATGGCTAATATAAATGTATGTATCTGAATTTATTTATTTAAATGAAGAATTATAGATCTAAATAAAACAACATAAATAGTTATATTGCTAATTCAATTTTCAAACTTTTGAATTAGGGGCTAGAAAAAATCATTAGCTCAGTTTAATATCCCTGCCATGACAGAAACAAACGTGTGTGTGTACGTGTTTTTCTATCCCGGAGGGGATTTCAACCTGAATGCACACAGACTTATGGGAACTCACCGTGGGGAACTAAAATGAGGAAATAAGCTTATAAATCATACAGAATGATTTTTTTTTGAAAATGTAAAAATGCATAAAGTTTTGTGTGCTGGGTAGGTTCAGTGGTATGGTTAGTGTAAGGGGATAGAATATACAGTTTGTACAGTATAAAATCATTACGTCTATGGAGAGCCAGAACCAGACGTGTGTGTGTGTCATCAATAATATTTTTTTGTGCTTGTTCCTAATTGAGTAAGATGGCCATAGCAGTAGACCGAGACTCACTTCTGCTCAAACACACTCCATCAACACCTTCAATTCTCTTCAGCAAAGAACACACCCAAACAGAGCTCCGCTGCAAAGCTGCCATTTCAAAACAGAAATACAGCAGTGGAGAAGGTACACATAGAAGTCTTGGATTAAGTGGAAGACACTTTTCAGCAGTTGCTATCTAAGTAACATTTCTGCTGTATACACTTTTGAGAGCTTATTAAAGGATGTAAAGATGAGGAGATTTGTGTAAGGTTGTGCGTGCGTGCGTGTGTGTCAGTGACTGATGGAGTGTAACTCTTATCTGGACTGGAGATCAGGTCCCAGTAATTACAGGGTGGAACTCCAGATGGTGTCTGTCGCTGAGGTAACACATTCGAGGGAGCGCCGTCCTCCTCTAGATTGATTAAATAACCACCACTCAGATCTGTGAATCCAAAACGCTGGAGCTGTGGCACAAGTGTTTTTCAATTCATTTATTTATTCGCAGAGGTGGTGGGTGGAGTGGTACAGGGTCATTCTCTGTATGCAGTACTTTTTTTTATCTCTGTGGAAGATCATCTCAGTGAAATTGCTCCTAGGAGGGATTATGGGTAAAGTTTAGAGATATGTTTACACTAAATATTGCAAAAATATTGAATATATATTTTAAGGCGATTTTAATTATTTCCCTTGTATGTCATCGTACTTCTTGAAATTCTGTCATAAAAATAGCAAATAAAATATCTAAAAAAGGTTATCTTTATTGAGGTCTGTTTATTATCTGTTTACTGTATATCTATCTATCTATCAATCTACCCACCAATCTGCCCGTCTGTCCGTCGCTTTATTTGCCTTTCAATCTGTCATTCTATTGCTCGTTTTTGTATTCGATACTGGTCAAAAGTTTGGAAGAACGTTTTTGAAAGAAGTCTATTCTGCTCACCAAGCCTGCATTTATTTGATCAAAAATACGAATGACAACAACAAAACAGTAATATTGTGAAATATTATTACAATTTTAAATAATGTTTCTCTATTTGAATATACTTTAAAAATATAATTTATTTCCTATGATGCAAAGCTGAATCATTTCAGCATCATTACTCCAGTCTTCTGTGTCACATGATCCTTCAGAAATCATTTTAATATGCTGATTTGCTGCTCTGTTATTATCAATGTTGAAAACAGTTGTGCTGCTTATTTTTTTTTTTTTTTTTGGAACCTGTGATACTTTTTTCAGGATTCATTGATGAATAAAAGGTTTAAAAGAACAGCATTTATTCGAAATAGAAATCTTTTCTAACAATATAAAACTTTTATCAATTTTACACATCTTGCTGAATAAAAGTATTATTTTTTTTTTTATCAAATAATCAGGTTTGATGAGCATAAGAGACTTCTTTCAAGAGCATTAAAAATAGTAATGTTTCCAAACGTTTGACCGGTACTTTATTTTGTAAAGGATTGCATATATATATATATATATATATATATATATATATATATATATATATATATATAATTAAATGCATTGCAATTATAATACATTTTTATGTCATTTTTTAATTAATAATTTATTCGGATTTCTCTCTTTTTTTGCCTTTTTTCTTAAGCAATTTTAGCCACTTTTTAGGTGACTAATGAGAGCTAATGAATACCAACATATAATTTTAAAATCTACTTTAGAAAAGAGCTTAAAAATCACCAAAGCTTTTTTTTATGATTAGTAAAGTGTTTTTTTTTTTTTTTTTCTCAGATCCAGGCAGGGTACATTTAGCTAGAAATGTTTGCCCTGGTACAAATTAGTCTATTAATCCGAGTGCTGAATCTGGAGTTTAATGTAACCGTTGCAATGACCGTCCAAGGTAGCCATCCACACAGTTATGCATTAACCAGTATATAACAAATCATTCATAAGACATTTAAATGTTCCAGTCCTGTGAGCAAATGTGAGTTTAATGTGTAAGTGTTGCTTTATCGTCACAATTAACCTTGATATCCAGCAGCGAAAATGCCGGACAGTACATGCACACACATCAACATTGTGTTAAAATGCCCTCATGGGTCTAACTAAACCTGTGTGGCCAGTGGTTGTAATGTTTGTGTGTGTGTGTGTGTGTGTGTGTGTGTGTGTGTGTGTGTGTGTGTGTGTGTGTGTGTGTGTGTGTGTGTGTGTGTGTGTGTGTGTGTGTGTGTGTGTGTGTGTGTGTGTGAAGGTCAGATCTGTAAAGCAGGTAGGAGATTCAGACTCTCCTGAGGGCTTATGATCGGTCCGTAAATGAGATCCCACGAGACCCAGAGAGCCCTGTCGCCACTCGCTGTTGCTTAGCGACCGTTCCCACGGCTCTGAGGGTGATATAAGGGAGCAACCGGCTGCCCACTGACAGTATGTGTGTGTGAGATGACCTGGTTAGTCTGTGAGTGTGAAGGACTCTGTGGTTTCGCTCCTGGGGGAGTTAAATAAGGTTCTATGCTGCTAAAACTCATTAAATAAAAAGAAGGAAAGAGAGGAAAGAACAGCGGAGGAGAGGTTGATAAGTTGTGGGGTCACTTTCTCCAGCCTTTTAAATGACTGCTCTTTCATGTATTAATAAGAAATGTGCTTTCTTAATTAAAGTCAGGTTGTAAGTGTAGACAGAACTTCTGCGTCTGCATGATTACAGTTCACTGAAGAGAGGTCTGTACTCCAAACGCACTGCGAGAACCTCATAAGGAATTACCTAAAATAAAATAGTGTGCATTAGTCATTCTCACATGATGCTTTGTGAAAGTTGAGGAAGTTTGTAAGCTCTCTGCATGGCTCTTTGACTGGGTGCAAGTCTGTCGGCATGGCGTCGAAGCCCGATTTAGCTTTCATTAACCACATTCATATGACATCATGACTGCTTGTTATTCAAGTGCGGTTTTACCAATCTTACCAAGTACTCACTCAAATAATATTGTAGGGATTCTCATAATCGATTCATAATTGTTTGTCATTCAAATGAATAATAAGTTGATGAATTGGTCCTATTAATACGGTAAAACAGATGTACAGTACATAACTTCAAATGTGGATTTAGGCAACTTTTTAAAATCTTATAATGCATATATATATATATATATAGTATTATTTATATCATATGTATTATTATTATTATTATTATAGTTCTATTTTTTTCTAGTTTAATTTACCAGATTCTGATTGGCTGTCATTGTTTTATTACTGAAAGTGATTTCAACAACTCTATTCTATTCTTTTATATTAGAACAATTTTTAGAACTACATCTTTATCGTTATCGATATGGTTATCGCCCTTGGTGTTAACAGGCATTTAGAATCTTTCTGCTTTATAACATCACTTCGTGAATGGTAAAATATTTCAGCCGATTCTTTTGACTTTGAGTTGAAGTCAAACATAACATTCTGCTACACTATTAATGGTGTAATTTCAGATATTTCTTGTTGACATGTTGTTCTTTTATACATTTTCACTTGCAGTGAATGCAGTCTTTATGCAACAGATTATGTTGAGCCTGCTTCCTTTTTACATTAGATTGCGCCTGAATTATCTGTGCCAATAATCTGCAGTTGATTAAAAGTACAATTAATTGATCACCGATTCATCAGGATGAGTATCCCTTCCCTTGTACTCACATTTGGTAGTTGAACTGAAGCTGTAAAATGTTCTGGTATTAATTGTGCTGTTTCTCCTGCAAGCTTTTAAACTAAAGGGAGAAAGTGTGGGGCGATATATTGTTTAGCCTTCACTTTTTTTATCATGTTCTTTCGGGGGATATTTTACAGTGATACGAGTTGAGACAGTGGGGGGATTGAATTCTCTTCCTCTCCTGGCAAGCACTCAGTCACTTGCTGAACAATTTCCCACTGATGCAGAGCTTGCCTTGTTTGAGCTTGGAAAGGAGTCACTAATTTGTGGAATTTGCCAGCTGACTTCGCTGGCACTGGACCTTCTTGAAGAAAGATGGAGGGAGAAAGAGAGAGAGAGTCCTTGAAAGATGGAGAAAAGCGGAATATATAGGAGAGGCACAGAGGAGAGTTTTGATTTAGTTCACTGCAAAAACATACCAGGCCTGGAGTCAAAGCTGAGATTTCTCTTTTCTCTGAAGATACACTGACATTTCTCTGATAATAATCATAAGATCTGTTTTCTCTCTTTCTATTTCTCTCTCTCTCTCTCTCTCTCTCTCTCTCTCTCGAATCTGTAGCTCTATGTGAAGCTGCGCTGTGAGGACGCACCCATGTTTGAGCATACGGAGCAGCTGTTAGCAGAGCTGGGTGGAGGTGGTGATGATGAGGATGATGATGATGATGAAGCTGGACCTTCTCTAGAGGACATTGAGGATGATTTTATTCAAAGCAGTGATGAAGAAGAAGATACCATGGATCACTGACTGGGCTCTTTTCATTCTTGTTTATTCAAAGTGTCTTTTATGGCCTCGTCCAGTCAGAATATTAAAACTGGAGGCAAATGGCTGCATCTTCACACAGTTTCCTCTACCCTCTCTCTCCCTCCTAATTTCTTTCCACGTTTTCTTCCTTTCTTTTCGAGTTTGTTCTGACTGAAGCGGGGTTTATTTTCTGTTTGCCTTGTTTTTTTTGCATGCTGAGACTGCGAACGATCAGGACATCTGTCACATTGATCTGGACATTGATCTAGTTGGTGTTTCTTAGTTCATTTATTTCTACTGTTTTAGAAGACTTACAAATTGTAAAAAAAAAAATGTCAAAATAGAAATAAAGGCATTTCTAATTCCATACAACATTTATTTCATTTTATTTGATCTTGTTTTGTTTTGTAGTTATATGGAATGGGAAATGTCTTAAGGGACTTCAAAAACAAACAGCTAAATGCCCATGTACATGCTTATGTTTCCCTGAAATGATGATGATGATGATAATGATAGTGTGAAATCATTGTTGTCTCATTCTGATTTCATTCTTTTTTGAAGTCTTGTGAGTTCGCTAGTCCAGAATCTGCAGAATGAACCCTCTAGCTAGAAGACGTTTCATCTCTCAACATACTTGAGTGTTTGTTAATGTCCTTCACCTAATGATAAACCTGAGGATCATTCTGGTAATGGATGTGGGAAAATAGTTTTTGTTTATCTTGATGCAGACCCCAGAAATGTGGTGTAATAATGCCACAATAACAATACATTATTATAGTGAGCCTTGATGTTTGTTTGTTTGTTTTTGTCTTTTCCGGTGCTCTCTGTCTGTCGTCCAGCCTGTACAGAGAACCGTTCTTATGAACTACCGCACTTTTTCCACATCAAATATTTCTGAGATGCTACAACAAGCCTCCTGTTCAAACGTGACATCTGGTTTCATCTTGTGAATTCTAAGCAAATCTCATAATCCGATCATACAAGGCCTGCCAGTTCATAGCATTAATGGAAATTCTCAAGTTTTAATTAAGCTTGTGGACTTTTAGCTTCTCAAAGATGGCGAGCTTGGATGAAATATAGTTATATTTTGACCAAAAAAATTTTTTTTTCTTTTTTTACAAAAAAGTTTCATGTAACTGACATATGCCCATAAAAATTAGTATAATCCCTCTTATACATACATGGCCTTTCAAAAGTTTTGGGTCGTTATGATTTTGTGTGTATGTGCGTGCGTTTGTTTGTTTGTTTAAAAGAGTGTCTCATTTGTCTATCAAGGATACATTTATTTGGTCAAAAATACAGTGAAAATAATGTTGTGAAATATTATTTCAATTTATGTATTGTAAAATGTAATTAAATCAAACTGAATTTCAGCAGGGTTTACTCCAGTCTTCAGTGTCACATGATCCTTCAGAAATCATGCTGATTTGCTGCTCAAGAAACATTTCTTATAATTATCAAGGATGAAAGCAGTTGTGCTTAATATTTTTGTGGAAACAGTGATACATTATTTTAGGATTTTTTTATGAATGGAATATTCAAACAAACATATCTGAAATAGCAGTCTTTAAAAGTCTTTACTGTTACCTTTGATCAATTTAATGCATCCTTGTTAAATAAAAGTATTTTTATAAAAAAACAAAGTATTCTTTTGGAAAGTGTAATGTGTGTACTTTGTAGTTACTTTATGGTCTTTTAAGCCCACTGGGTTTTTGAATACCTCAATTAGTTAACACGATCCTTTGAAGGACATTTTACATGGACAGAGCATGTGGTTTTATTAATAATTCATGAAGGGAGGGGAAATGACAGAGAGCAGAATGACTATGAATGAAAAACATTCATGATAAAGCCTGTCAAGGTTGAAATGTATGTACTGATAAATCTGTCGCATGTTTAATAATTCCTCAAAGTCAAATAATTGTGTGAGGGCTGCAAAAGGGATGAAATCTCCCTTTTATATTATTCTTACACAGTGAAGGCCGTGATTGGAATCTTCACCAGACAACAACAGCTAAATGGAAAGATCGATAATAAACTGGTCAGCTGAATAGTAGAGCTAACTCACAGCTGAAGTTACTGTGTCTTACAGCATCAGGTCAGTCTCCATGATACATTTAGAGCGAAGAGTCTTCCTGTGGGTCAAGATCAAGCCTTGTGCTGGTCATGATTTCAATTATAAAGGCTGGATTTGGATTTGGCAATAAAGCTTAAATTGCCATAAGAATCATCACTTTTGGACCATGACACTATGTGCAATGAAAGTGGTGCATACTTGAATCAGACAAAACCAGCTTTCGTGTATGTCTGTATATTCGGTTGTCATCACTGAACAAATTAATTCTCACTTTCCAGCAGCTTTCCTGTCGATTGTATGTTTTTTGAGAGGCCTGCTATGCCGTATGGGGAATATGTTCCCCTGAGTTCTCTTGTTTTTTTGACTCGTCCCCTCATTCATCGACGGGTCGATTTTACACTTGGGCTTTTAGAATAATGGAAAGGCACTTAAGATGGGAAAGCGCTTTCCACCGGGAGAGCAGTGTGAGGAAGAACATTGAGAACATGTTAAATTGCATTATGAAATAGGGCTGTAAAGTGAAAGTGTCAATGGCAGGACTGGTCTGATGTCTGATGATGTATTATTTCAAATGAAATTTACCTAGCATGAAGTTGATACAGAAAAGTTGATATATATTAGTTGATATATATTATATCGGATGAAAACAGAAAAGTTGATATATATTAGTTGATATATATTATATCGGATGGGAAATTTATGACATCTTCATTTAGTTTAAATTTGCAGCTGTTACCCATTCTAGTATAGTTTTCACAAAAATCTGGGTTAAAAAATGCCAAAATTTGGTAAAATCTGAATTATAATTATGAAAAATAAATGAATACAAAATAAAACAGATCATTTCAAATAAAATTTAAAAGAGGATAAAAAAGAGGATATTTAAAAAAAAAATTAACCATACCATTTTGTTTCCCATGGACAAAAGCTCTTTCTTTCTCAAAATATATTCTTTTGTGTTCCACAGAAGAAAGTCATAACATTTTTGAACAACTGGGTTCGTGTCATGATGACAGAGTTAGAATTTTTAGGTGAACTATCCCTTTAAGCACCATTTGTTGAGAAAAACAATTTTTATTGTATTGTGTATCATATTCATGGAAAGTGCATGTGTAGTTTTCCCTGTTTCTCGTCACCATCACTCTACAGCCGCGGGTTATATGGAGGATTGAGTAGAAACACTGAAGCACATTAATAACAACTCCATTGACTAATGAGAGCTCGGCTGGAATAGGAGATATTTTTGGTTATGTGTCAGAAACTCTGTTATGGCGTACTGTATTATACTGACTGCACAGCCTAATATGCTAATTACAGTTTTTTTCTGGAACTAAATGAACGTGCAGCTCATTTGTTAAAAGCAGAACTGCATTAAAGCGCAAAAGTATATAAAGCTTCTCTATAGAACTCAATAATACACTGTATAGGTAATTAATGTTTTTGCTAAGAGGAATGGGGCCTGATAGATAAGACGTTACTGTATGGCCCTTAAATATTTTATTCTTAGTGATATCTTCTATTTTAAGTTGGAGCAGCGGATGTAAGCATTATTTTTTAATTACAGAATCACTCTATCAAAAACAGCAATAGCTTCGTCTTTGCTCCTGGAAGGCATGAGGATGGGATTGAAGGGAGGGAGCAAAAATCTAATTAATGATGGTACTCTTGTTCTGTGGAGAGAGATTCTTTGTGGATACTGAAGAGTGAAAATCTGTTTGCAACAAAACAAATGTTGCTGTTGCTTATTCATTGTCTCAAGTTTTTAATTTGACAAAAAAATGCTTTTGTTTTCAAGAGAACAGGCTTTTGTTTCTAGCTGGGAGTTGATGGTTAATGTAGATCAGCTCTTCTTCAGTTCAATTCAGCAAGCCGTTGGCAACGGTGGCGTGAAAATCACTCTAAGAATTGAAGTTAAATAAACATACGGCACGCCAAAACCTCTGCAAACTAAAGCGACTAATTAAGTGGATTCAAAACATCTACATTTAAAGTGCTCCCAAATAATCTGCCTCATCTCTTTGAATAATTCACATTCATCCGTGTGGGAAAATAATCTCGCAGCAAAGAGATCCTGGCACAGATTAGCCTTTGGCATATTCCAATCCTAAGAACTTGAACGAAAAAGATGCCAGGCTTTGGAGAAGTTTTCTAGGCAGTTTGTCCTCAGATAAATAGATGGAGGGATTGTGGAAGTATAATCCGAGTACCGTCACTAGCCCTCCTAACATTCTCCTTATCGGGGCTCAGGCTGTGCACCCACAGAGGCTTTATTTCCTTACAGAACAAGAGAGGAAAGTGTGACCAACATCACTGGAGGCGGTGCATGTTCCAGCTGAGCAGAACTTTCCAATTACCTGATACACAGGCATATAAACAGTAAGTTAGCTCTGTTTAAGTCGGCAAGTTCCACAGAGATAAGGAACGATTCTAATCTCTGTTATTGTGTTCTTAACCTTCACTTTTCATGTTTTAGGAGTAATCCTCCACTGACAGATGCAGATAACAGTGATAATGATGCATGAGCTAAATGCAACTTTAATGGCTTGTACTGACTGAAAAACAAAGGCTCAGATCTTCAGTTTCAAACTAAACGTCTGTCCTGTGTGGCTGAGGGTGCAGAAGTGCTAATAAGATTTATAGACTGAAGGGGACCTCTGAGACCATATAAATCATCTATAATTTGTTAGGAAATTTTGATAAAACTCATGCAAATCTCATATTTAAATAAAAATTTGTCAGGCGAAGTCTGCAAAAGAATAGTGTTGTGAATCGGCACAAAGCTTTCTCATTTTTGCGACATTTTAAAGCCTTTTATATCCAGAGTGCTGTCAAAGGATGCACTGTATGGTTCCTTTGCACTATAATTCTCTCTTTCTCTCTCAAGGTATGTCTTTTCAAGGTTATAAGCAATTTCTGGATTGGCCCTCTATAGTTCTGTGAAATCTGATACGGCCATATCTGTCCCTGACGATCTCAGACGTCGGTGTTGTACATCAAAACAAGACAAGCAAACTCTGACACTGTCCATGAGTCATTCCTTGCACAACCTCTGCTCATTTTTTCCTATTCTCTTTTCTGTCTAAAATATCTATTCATCTTTTGTGATCTATGTCAAGGAAGAGAGTAAAACTCCTTTTTCATTTGAAGACACTTCACTGGCACGGGCACATGTAAGTGTGCAGACAATCCTTGCAATATTTCATTTGTTTTGCACAGTTTCATGGTGTAAACAGCATTTTTTTTTTTTTGCCAAAAAAGAAAAGATAAAAAGGCCAAGCCCAAAATGGCTAAACACTAAGCTTTGTCAAATTATTGGTCAGGAAATTAGCAAAATTAAACAAATGCACATTGCTGTCTTAGAAAAACACTTACGTTTTTGGCAGAATATGGGACATTGGAAAGACAACCAAGTGGCTTGAGAACAAGTCCATCAGGCTCATGTTTGGGCCTGGTCACTGGTCAGAGTCCAGATTTTAACCCTATAGTGAGTATTTGGTCTAACATTAAACTCAAACAAACTTGGAGACACTAATCGTGAAAATGGATCAGACCATTAAAGACCATTTTTGGCTTGGCCCTTTTTTGTCCTTTTTATTTTTTGCCCAATAGTGTTTACAAAAGCCTAATCAATCAATCACATGGCAGCAACTCAATGCATATAAGCATGTGACATGGTCAAGACAATCTGCTGAAGTTCAAACTGAGCATCAGAATGGGGAAGAAAGGGGATTTGTCACTTTGTTGGTGCCAGACAGGTTGGCCTGAGTATTTCAGAAACTGCTGATCTACTGAGATTTTAATGCACAATCATATCTAGGGTTTGCAAAGAATGGTCCGAAAAAGAGAAAATACCCAGTGAGCGGCAGTTCTGTGGGCAAAAATGTTTTGTTTATGCCAGAGGTCAGAGGAGAATGGCCAGGCTGGTTCGAGCTGATAGAAAGGCGACAGAAACTCGAATAACCATTCGTTACAACCGAGGTCTGTAGAAGAGCATCTCTGAACGCACAACACATCGAGCCTTGAAGCATGTGGGCTACAGCAGCAGAAGACACCAGTGCCACTGTCAGCTAACAGGTAACTGAGGTTATTCACACAGGCCCACCAAAATTGGACATGAAGATTGGAAAAACATGCCTGGTCTGATAAGTCTTGATGTCTGCTGTGACATTCAGATAGGGTCAGAATTTGGTGTAAACAACATGAAAGCATGGATCCATCTTGCCTTGTATCAACTGTTCAGGCTGGTGGTT
Source organism: Meda fulgida (assembly GCA_030578275.1). NCBI lineage: Eukaryota > Metazoa > Chordata > Actinopteri > Cypriniformes > Leuciscidae > Meda > Meda fulgida. The sequence continues at coordinate 14,967,867 of CM060631.1, forward strand.
TAATGGTGTGGGGGTATTTATTTGGCACACTTTGGGCCCCTTAGTATCAATTGAGCATCGTTTAAACGCCACAACCTTGCGTATTGTTGCTGTCCATGTCTAGCCCTATATGACGTCAGTGACCATGCCCATCTTCCGATGGCTACTTCCAGCAGGATAACCTGCCATGTCACAAAGCTTAAATCATCTCAAACTGGTTTCTTGAACATGACAATGAGTTCACTTTACACAAATGGCCTCCACACTCACCAGATCTCAATCCAATAGAGCACCTTTAGGATGTGGTGGAACGGGAGATTCGCATCATGGATGTGCAGCAACAAATATGCAGCAACTGCGTGATGCTATCATGTTAATATGGACTAAAATCTATTATGAATGTTTCCAGCACCTTGTTAAATCTTTGCCACGAAGCATTAAGGTAGTTCTGACGGCAAAAGTAGTTCTAGCCTGGTACTAACGAGGTGTAACTAATAAAAGTGGCGTGTGTGTGATTTTATAATACACATTATCATATATGAAAATATATTAATTGTATTCATATATTCGTTTCTTTAAAATGTGTACAATAACTTTAAATAATTTTAAAAAAAATCCCAATTGTTTGGTGGTGACACCAGATTCAAAATGTACAATGTAGTTTTGTCGAATTTTGAAACAAAAAGACACTTAAATACACTTGTATAAGATACATTTAAGAAAATAAATAAGAAACATTTAAGATTCTACTCTATTTCCATGTGACTAATAAAATTATCAAAATAATTCACTCAGACTTTTGCACCCCACTGTTCACACTGTACATACTGTATGTGTACAATGGTCAGAATGGATATGTACATTAGGTTTAGATGGATCCATCTAAATGAGCATAATACATGCACAATTATGTGATATATATTCATTGTATTACAGTTTTTCTCAATTTTTTACACACAAATTCTGGTACTTGAGACACAATGACCACAACATGTAACTCATTCACCAACCCCCTGAACCAATTCTGCTAAACTACAAGCACAATTCCTGCTTTACACTCAAATTGCAGTTCTAAAACACACTTTTTTCAAAACACTACACACAGTTCCCTTTCGTGGTCACTCCGAGTTACGTCGGAATGACGACGAAATGGGGTATCGCTTAGAACACCTATCGACTTCGAGTATACAAAAACGAGCCAATGACAAAGAAATGCCATGGGTCTGCGGAATTTGCATGAAGTAACTCCGCCCCACCTCGTGGGTATATAAGGAGGACGCCGGCAACATGCAGTTATATTTTCGCTTCGGAGCCAAGAGTATCGCTTCACTCCACAGCTATTTATGACTTCACTCTACGAGACGAGCCATTCTCTCCGGTGTTGGTGTGATGGCGATCTGCAGCGAGTTCACATTGCCTGCTGATCTGTGCAGTGATCTGCCAGTGAGTGTGTTCTCCCCGCTCGCTTCAACATCGCGGAGTTTTTTTCTCCTCTCACAAAAGAGCTCGCACGCGGCACGTCTTTTTAAAGACGGCTCGCCCGTGCATTTAAAAAAAAAAAAAAAGTGGCGGCAGATTGGTATCGGACTCTGATGGGCACGAGCGCTGTCTAGTGTGTAGGGCTTTTATCATGCTTGTACAGCGCTCGTGGGTGATTCATGTTCTCTCTGGGAACATGATCATCGCGTCATTTAGGTCGAGACTCAATGAACTCGCAAGAGCGAGAGTCCCCTCATCCACACCCCGATCTAGCGCTCCCCCGAGGGGTGCTACTTCGGCTGGTGGCCAGGGTGACCTGAGGGTTATAGTCTGGAACAAGGCGCCGACTATCTGTCCGCGACCCCAGCCCCCTCCTGTGTGACGGTGCCCGCTAGTGAACCTCCGATTCCCGCGAGTCGACCTTCGGGTGGCCCGCGAGTTTCGGTTGAAGCTACAGAGGAAGATGCTATGTCTGTAGTAACATCATAAGGTGGGCCTGGTTCTTTTGGAAGTGACGATTCGTCACAGCTGCCACCTTCTGGTGTGTTATGCTGTGCCTGAGTCTGATCCGGAGATGACGGCCATGCTTTCCTGGGACGATTGGTTTTTGGGTAAGGCCGCCGACCCGCGTCCACGTCAAACCCCAATATCTTTCTTCCCGGACGTGCATGATGAGATCTCGATGTCCTGGAAGACCCCCGTGTCTTCTCAGGACCGCTCGTTGGTCTCATCCGCCTTTCCCCCCCTCACGGGGCCGCTGCCCATGGGTACACTGGGGTCCCCCCGGTTGAACGCTCTGTTGCGATGCTACTGTGTCCTCAGAGTGCTCCCGGCGCTATCCTAAGCACCCGTCCGAAGCTTGTAGTTCTTTTTCGTCTACACTAATCTGTGGCGAAACCCTATAGTGCCACAGGACAGGAGCCGCCTCACTGCATCCCATGACCGTTCTGTGGTCTACCTGGCCCAGATGCTCATGGTTATGCATGAGGGCGGGACTGACTCGAGGCTCTTTAATGAGCTACCAAAAAGCGCGCCGCCACTGACCTTGCTCTCCGAGCGACGAAGGTGGCCGTGCGCTCTCCGAGTCAGGTGATGTTTTACCACTCTGGGGCTGACCGGTCTGATGTGCTGGATGTCGGCAGACTCGTCTGCTCGACACCCCCGCATCCCAGGTCGGCCTCTTCGGCGGTGCGGTTGAGTTCTTCTGCCCAATAGTTCTTAACCGCCCGGGAGCAGATTGTGGTTGTTCTGCCGACGGCCCCACCGTCCGCTCAGGTCCCTCAGTCTGCCAACCGCCGAGGGCGCCCTCCCACGGTTCCAACCCCGCCCGTTCACCCGGGCTGGCTTGGAAGACCGTGGGGGGATGCCTCAGCCCTCTCCAGTCCCACTCTGTCGCCAGACCCCTGGCAGAGCAGGCCCCCGTGGAACGCGGGTCCTTCCCTGGCCTCCTCTGTCAGGGCGCGGATGTTAACTGCGCCCTCACACCGGATTGCTATGCCGTCCACGTCCGGGCCAGTTACTCCGCTTCGCTGCCCCTCCGGGGGGACGCCTGTGGTCCGCATGACCCCGGTGGTTCAGTTCTTGGGAGCCTGGCTAGAGCTTCCCCAACTGTCCCGCTGGGTCGCCCGCACCATCAGGTTCGGCTATGCGATTCAGTTTGCACGGTCTCCTCCCCGCTACAGGGGAGTCCGCTCCAATTTGGTCTGTGGCAATGCCCCCATCATGCGAGCAGAGATTGCCACCCTGCTGGCGAAGGGTGCAATCGAGACTCTCCCTCCAGCCAAGATGAGGTCCAGCTTCTACAGCCCTTACTTCATTGTCCCCAAGAAAACCGGGTGGGTTACGACCAATCCTGGACCTGCGCGTACTGAATCGCTCCCTTCACAGGATGCCGTTCAAAATGCTCACCGCCAAACGCATTTTCGAATGTGTTCGGCCCCAGGATTGGTTTGCAGCGATCGACCTGAAGGACGCCTACTTTCATGTCTCCATTTTTCCTCGACACAGACTGTTCCTCCGGTTTGTTTTCAACGGGCAGGCATACCAGTACGCGGTTCTCCCTTTCGGGCTAGCCCTGTCTCCTCGCGTCTTCACGAAGGTCGTCGAGGCAGCCCTTGTTCCCCTTCGGCTTCACGGGGTTCGCATCCTGAACTATCTCGACGACTGGCTGATCCTAGCTCACTCTCGAGATCAGGTTTGCGAACACAGGGACCTTGTGCTCCGGCACCTAGCTCGTCTGGGCCTTCGGGTCAACTGGAAGAAGAGCAAACTTTGCCCCGTGCAGAGGATCTCTTATCTCGGTATGGACATCGACTCGGTCGCCATGTCCACGCAGCTTACGAGCGAGCGCGCGCAGTCACTGCTGACTTGTCTGAGACAAATTCAGGGCAAGAGTGCGGTTCCACTGAAATATTTTCAGAGGCTCCTGGGGCATATGGCATCTGCAGCCGCGGTGACGCCGCTCGGATTGCTTCATATGAGACCGCTTCAGCTTTGGCTTCGCGACCGAGTCCCGAGGTGGGCATGGCAATAAGGCACGCTCCGAGTACCAGTTACTCCGACCGGCCGTCAGACCTTCACCCCGTGGTTGAACCTCAGTTTTCTCAGGGCTGGTGTCCCCCTGGAACGAGTGTCTCGGCATGTTGTTGTCTCAACAGATGCCTCCACCACGGGCTGGGGCGCCATGTGCAATGGACATGCTGCCGCGGGCTCCTGGACAGGACCCCAGCGCCTATGGCATGTCAATTGCCTCGAGTTGCTGGCAGTACGCCTTGCCCTGCACCGCTTCCGAGTGCTGCTCATGGGTCAACACGTACTAGTCCGATCAGACAATACCGCCACAATAGCGTACATGAACCATCAAGGTGGTCTACGCTCCCGCCGTATGTCGCAACTCGCCCGCCACCTCCTCTTATGGAGTCAGAGGCATCTGAGGTCCCTTCGTGCCATTTACATTCCCGGAGCCCTGAACCGTGCTGCCGACGAGCTGTCACGGCTTCAGCCCCTCCCTGGAGAATGGCGACTCCATCCCCAGTCGGTCCAGTTGATTTGGGACCAGTTCGGGGACGCACAGATAGATCTGTTTGCCTCCCACGACTCGACCCATTGGCCGCGGGGCCGCAAATATGCGTTTCCCCCAGTGAGCCTTCTTGCGTAGGTGTTGCGCAAGGTCAGGGAGGATGAGGAGCAGGTCCTTCTGGTTGCGCCGTACTGGCCCACCCGAACTTGGTTCTCCGAACTAGTGCTCCTCGCGACAGCACCTCCTTGGCCAATTCCTCTGAGGAAGGAACTCCTTTCTCAGGGACGGGGCACCCTGTGGCACCCTCGTCCCGATCTCTGGAACCTCCACGTGTGGCTCCTGGACGGGACGAGGCAGGTTTGAGTACCCTACCACCTACGGTGGTGGCTACCATCACTTCCGCTAATGCGTCGTCCACTAGGCACGCCTACGCGTTGAAGTGGAACCTCTTCGTCAACTGGTGCTCTTCTCGCCGAGAAGACCCCCGGAGGTGTTCGATCAGTTTCGTGCTTTCCTTCCTTCAAGATGGGTTGGAGCGAAGGCTGTCTCCCTCCACCCTCAAAGTTTATGTTGCCGCTATTGCCGCTCACCACGACTTAGTGGAAGGTAAGTCCATAGGGAAGCACGACCTGATCGTCAGGTTCCTGAGGGGGGCGAGGAGGCTGAATCCTCCTCGTTCTCCTCTCGTTCCCTCTTGGGACCTCTCAGTGGTCTTAAGTGCCCTGCGGAGTGCTCCCTTTGAGCCTCTGCAATCAGTGGAGCTTAAGTTCCTGTCAATGAAGACAGTGCTCCTGGTTGCATTGGCCTCTCTCAAGAGGGTCGGGGACCTGCACGCATTCTCCGTTGACGAAGCGTGCCTGGAATTCGGCCCGGCTTACTCTCACGTGATCCTGAGACCCCGGCTTGGATATGTGCCCAAGGTTCCTACCACTCCCTTCCGGGACCAGGTGGTGAACCTGCAAGCGCTGCCCTCGGAGGAGGCAGACCCAGCCTTGACACTGCTCTGTCCAGTACGCGCTCTCCGCGCCTATGTAGACAGGACACAGTGTTTCAGGACCTCAGACCAGCTCTTTGTCTGTTATGGTGGGAAGCTGAAGGGAAAGGCTCTCTCAAAGCAGAGGTTGTCTCACTGGATAGTGGACACCATTGCTTTGGCATACCAGCAGCAAGGTCGACCGTGCCCCCTTGGTGTAACTGCCCACTCCACCCGGAGTGTGGCATCCTCTTGGGCTCTAGCGCATGGCGCCTCGCTAACAGACATCTGCAGAGCTGCAGGCTGGGCGACACCGAACACATTCGCCAGATTCTATAATCTCCGAGTGGAGCCAGTGTCCTCTCATGTACTCGCTTCAACTAGCTAGTACCGGACCCGCTCAGGTGTCTTCGCTTGCTCGCCATTCCACTCCACGGACTGGATACGTGCGATATTCTGCTCAGGTGAGCTTCTCCGCAAGCCCTGAGTTCCTCCAGCACCCCTGATGCTAGCGCCAGTGTCTATTGCCTGGGCGTCGGCTTGGTGCCTCCCGTGTGCATGGTCCCTCCCCGGAGCTACCCCCACACGTGTATTTCCACTGTAAGCCTCTCTGAGCATGTGTCTTTCCCTCGGCAAGCCACCTTGCCACCCCTGAGGTTGAAATATTCCACCTGCGGCTGGACACCTCAGAGTTTCTCCATATGTTACTTCGGGTCATATGTGTATTTTCAAATGCCCCCCCCCCCCCCACTGGGTTGGTGATAATTGCATATTTCCTCTAAAGCTATGGGATATGCTTCCCAGTGTACCTTGGTATTCCTGTGTTAAATAGGAGTCCTTCGTCCTAAATCTCTCGAGGGCTCAGATTTACGCAGGGCACTGGAAGACAGATGTGAAGGTGGCGTGATTAGACTGTAAACCCCATTTCGTCGTCATTCCGACGTAACTCGGAGTGACCACGAAAGGGAACGTCTCGGTTACGTATGTAACCCTCGTTCCCTGAGTAGGGAACGGAGACGTTACGTCTTCCTGCCACTTCCGCTGTACCGCGGGTATCGCCTGAGTTCAGTCTTGGCTCCTCAGCGAAGAAACATAACTGCATGTTGCCGGCGTCCTCCTTATATACCCACGAGGTGGGGCGGAGTTACGTCATGCAAATCCCCTAGACCCATGGCATTTCTTTGCCATTGGCTCGTTTTTGTATACTCGAAGTCGATAGGTGTTCTAAGCGAAACCCCATTTCGTCGTCATTCCGACGTAACGTCTCCGTTCCCTACTCAGGGAACGAGGGTTACATACGTAACCGAGACGTTCTCTGCTTTTGGCACAATTTTCATGCAGAAAATATCTTGTTCTCACAAGGAACACACTGTCATTCAAATATGCGCACTGACTCATCACAAGGGCAAACACCCGTCACACAGTTTTACAGTTAGCAATCAGAGCTTTAGCATAAAAGGGCAACAGGTGAGCTCTTCAATGGAGCAATGGATGCCAACATTGGAAACATTTTTTTTACTGTAACTGTGTACAGTAAATTCTTCTGTTGTTTTGTATGTAGTGTATGTGCAACTTTGTGTTGGTTGGGAATGGGATGTACACTGTGTACATTGTTTTTATGGGAAAAATAAAATATATTTGTTACCGTGTATTTGTGTGTAACATACATCTTTGTGTGTTAGTATAAAAACAATATTCTCAAATATTTTACAACACACTTATGTATATACTGTCTGTAGTAAGTGTAACTGAACAAAAAAAGGCCTAAGTCATTATGAGGAATGGAGAAGAAGTGTTTTCCATTCATCATAAGTGTTTTACATTGAGCACATCAGTGTTCAACTGGTTCTTATAAATGTCTATTCATATGATGGTTTGTGTGTGTCATTTGAAAACAAAATACCATTTTGAGAGGAAATAACATTGTTTTGAATGTAAAGTTTCATTTTGCAGGAGAATTGAGGGGTTTTGCCCACTGTGTGTGTGTGTTTTGATTTGTGTGTAGAGTTCTGAGAATATGAGGCATTCTTTCAGAAAATGTGTGTAAACAATCGAGAAAAACTGTAATGTTTCTTTAAAATAATTTCAAATGTTTTAAAAATCCTTTCACAAAACATTTTGAATTCCAGGTTTTCAATGTGTTAACACTACACTTATTTAATTGAAAATCTAGGGCTCAAAATGTAAAACAAAAAGAAACGTTGAAATTAATAATATTAATTTAAGATTCTATGTCACTAATCAAATAATCCAAATATTTCACTCATACATGCTATGGCCATTATGTTCACAAATCCATTACAATAGCAATAGAAATGGATATGTACAATCGGCTTTCAATAGATAGACCTAAATTGTTCAATGTAATGGAGACACAGCCCCTTCTGATAAGAATCTATAAAAGTCTCGAGTCACTTGTTCAGCCAGACTAACCAGTTTTGTTCATATTTGTTGTGCACACAATAATAATATTCTTCATTTCACTGTCAGCTCTTCTGCTGTGATGAGAACAAAGGTAAAACCCTTTTCCTTTCACCTCACTTATTCATTTTTTCACAGATAGCTAATGGCTTCTAAAAGCTTGTTGAAAAGTGCTGTAAATGTATGGAGTGGTAATCTTGTCGTTTTAAAAGCATAATCCATAAATTAGCTTGATCTTGGTGCCACAAAAACACATTAATACAAAGTTGAAGACAGAAGTCATTTTATTAACCTTCTTGTATCATTTAAATGGTGCAGTAACTAATTCAAACCAAAGTGACATTATTTCTAAATATTTTAGGGAGGGTAATGAATAAGAAAGAGCAGCAATGGCTACATCTGAAGCAAGTGACTTTGGTAAGTTCCCTGATTCACATATTTAAATTCTTGGTGCTTTTCTGATTTCATATTTAAGAAAGGTTCAAATCTAAGTACAATCAATCTCTAGATCCATAGAGAGCAGGGAACAAGAAATCATGTTTTTGATATTAGAAATTAGAAAATAGACAAGCATTGTCTCTTATTGGCAGGAGTCCAGTTTCTCTTTGATTTGAGGATTGTGCTATTGGGAAACAGAGCAGCAGGGAAAACCTCTTTGGCAAACCTAATAACAGGTCATGCAGAGCCTCATCTAAGGAGAACGGCCCAGTGTGTGAAGATGCATGGAGATTTTGCCGGAAGGCAGGTCATTGTAGTTGATACGCCCGGCTGGTGGAAGAACTACCTTGTAAAAGAAACCCCGGAATTTCAGAAACAAGAGATTGTGCTTAGCGTGGCTCATTGTCCTCCTGGGCCCCATGCGGTTCTGCTGGTCATACGTGTCGATGCTTTATTCAAAGAAAAGCACAGGAGGTCAGCGCAGGAACACCTGGAGCTTCTGAGCGAGAGAGTCTGGAATCACACTATAGTTGTGTTCACGTATAGAGACCAGCTACAGGAACAAGCTCTAGGAAAGCACATTGAAAGTGAAGGGGAGTCTCTTCTGCTCTGGTTAGTGGAGAAATGTGGACACAGATATCATGTTCTTAACACTGAGAGAGCTACTGGCACACAGCTTACGAGGCTTCTGGAGAAAATAGATGCGATGGTCGTGGGAAACGGCAGCTGTCATTTTGAAATGGACAGGTTGCATGAGGTAGAAGGAATGATGACGAAGAGATACATGAGAGCAAACCAGAGGAGGAAGATGGTACAAGAACAATGGGGGACTCCGCTTGTACGGCAGGGTAAGAACCAGGGGCCAGATTCAATTCTTAAAGGGTTAGTTCAACCAAAAATTAAATTTCTGTCATAAATTACTCACCCTCATGTCGTTCCAAACACGTAAGACCTTCGTTCATCTTCGAAACACAAATGGAGATATTTTTGATGAAATTTTGTTAACTTTTCTTTTTAAGTTAGAAAATAAGCAGTTCAACTGAAATCTATTCTTAAAAATGTTTCATGAATCCGGACCAATCCGGGACAATTCTCTAAAAAATTGTCCTTATTTACTCATCCATTTACTCATATGCAGAAATAAAGATCAATATCTTTTTATTCTCACTTCTGTTGACACCTTTTGATGCAACTTGTCTAATGACACCATATTTGATTTGAGAGCTACAGTGAATGGTAAAATTCTCCTTTTGTCTTTTTTTGGGGTTTGGAATGACATGGGGTGAGTAAATGATAACAGAATTATACTTTTTGGGTGAACTATCCCTTTAATCTCAGTTTACACAGAAAATGTTGATATTTGTGGTTAATTGATCTTGTTTTTTAACCAGGTCACAAGCACGCCCACATTTCTAAGATGAGGATGATAGTGTTAGGTTTCCGAAGAGCTGGGAAGAGTTCAGCTGGAAACACCATTTTGAGTATGGCATCGTTCATCTCTAAGAGAACCACCACTTGTGCGAGAAGACAAGGCGATGTGAACGGGAGAAATGTGACTATAGTGGACACACCGGGATGGTGGAAGTCTCTCCTTGTGATTGATACTCCTGAACTGGATAAAGAGGAACTTTTATTCAGTGTGTCTCTATGTCCACCAGGACCACACGTGCTTCTGCTGACCTTACGTGTAGACATGTCATTCACTCCAGAAGAGAAGGAATCAGTGGCGGAGCACATGGAGCTTCTTGGAGAGAGAGTGTGGGCTCATACCGTAGTGCTGTTCACCCATGGAGATTGTCTGGGGGACGTGACTGTAGAGGAGTTCATTGAGAGCGAAGGGGAGGCTCTACAGTGGCTAATTGAGAAATGTGGGCACAGATATCATGTCCTCAACAATGAGAACTGGGATGACGGCAGTCAGGTCACAAACCTGCTGGAGAAGATAGAAAAGATGGTGGCACAAAATAGGGGCCATTACTATGAAATTGACCGTAAGACTCTAAAGGAAGTGGAGCAGAAATTGAAAGCAGCAGAAAAGAAAGCAAAAGCACGAGGAAAGAAACAAAGACAGATGAGGAAGATGAAGACTGCAATGAAGGGTAAGATACTGGTTTTGCACTTTTGAATGTATGTTGTTAAAGTCAACATGAAGTTCTCATGTTGAACCATTTTATTTCCGTAATGTGACATTTCAGAGAAAACTACAATATCCAATGAGACAAAATAGCTCATACATCATCAACAAATAGCCCACGAAGACTAAAAGATTAAAAGAAAAGAAAAAAATAATATTTTTTTAAATAACATGCACATATGTACGTAGCCCCTAAAGAGACGTAGTGGTGGAAAAAATTTGGGATGGGAGAATTTAAAAAATATATATTATTTTGTATTCCCTCGCTAAACTTTTGCGTTCCCCTGAGAAACTGCGTTCCCTAGCAAATTTTTTTCTGGTGGGAATGCAAATATCTTTGCAAAATATCAACGCAAAAGTTTTGCGAAGGAACACAAAGTTTCTTGGGAGAACGCCCCCGAGTTTTGCGAGGGAACGCAAAATAATATATATTATAGGGGCTCCATACAGATGATTGTTCAGAATAAGTGGTAATTAAATAAATAACAAAATCCAGTTTTTGAATTTTGTTATACTATTCAAAGGATCCACAAAAAATACAGAACAATTACAACTTTCCCAACCCAACATATATAATAATTAGCTAATAACAATAATATTAATAAATAGCAAATAGTTTTTTTTATTATTATAAATGAACATTAGAAAATGTATAAAATTGCTTTTACAGTTATCAGTACATTGTGATTGTTTACAATTAAAAAAATTTAATCTTGCCTCAGGAATTTGTTCGCAGTCATACTTCTTAACAAAATTTATAAAGAGAATATTGATTAGGGAATACTTTTGACCATTTGATTTTACTGAATGCTTCTAGTCAAGGTAAGTTTATATATATTTAAGTTACTATATAGAGCAGTACATTTAAAAGCAACAGAAACTGACCTAAAGTGCTGGGACAATACAAACAAACAAAAAAGATAAGGGAGAAAAGTAAAATGAAAGGAAAAAAATTAAACGACTATAAATATTTGTATTGCATAAAAACAAGTTATTGTTGATGTTTCCACTGCATTTGTGAAACTGTACACGCACCTTTAGATAGGCCTACATCTAGCACATACATCTTTCTGCACAACTGACAGCAAAATACCTCTGAAAGAGGAAAAAGACAAAGGGAGGATTCAGAGGAAGATAAGAGCTACTCAGGTTGAAGGTATTTCAGTACATAAAATATTGTGGTGGTGGTGGTGGTGGAGGTGGAGGAGGAGGAGGAGGAGGAGGAGGTTTACAGAGTTCAAATTGCAAATTGAGTTTAATATTTTGTGGCTTTTTATGGTCTCAGTTTATCTTTGAAAAGCCATGTTTAATTGTGATGAGAATGTTTCTGGCGTCACTGTGTCTGCTCAGAGTTCAGTGTGCATCAAAGAAGCACTGTATCATTCGAGATGCATTATTTATTCTGCAGAGCTTTTGAGTTCACTCTTGTTTTGAGAATGTGATATTTGATAATGAGCTTTAAGTAATGTATATAGTTTGTTTATATTAGCACAGAGCCAAATCTTGTTGGGGAAAAACTCATGTTACAAAACACGACATTAAAATGATATTCCTCAAGCAAATATTTGTCATCAAAACAAAATTATGCAAAAGTCCTTGAATTATTATTTTTTACTTTATTATTTTTTAATCTTAGAGAGACATGAAGTGACAGGAAATTATTCAGAAAAAAGAGGTGGAATTAGATTGGTAAATGTTGCAGGCCGAGTTCAAACCCATATCACTCTCATGAGCACCACAGCTCAATGTCTCCTAGAGCAAGAAAATAGCCATGAATGCTCAAACATCAAAACATCAACCTACCATTTTATTGCTTTTATTGAAGATCAATTTGTAATCAGTTGATTTCCATTTCTTTTTCTAGATGTTGGAAATAATTTCTCAGAATTGTGTCTTGTGCTTCTGGGTTATGGGGAAGCTGGGAAGAGTTCAACAGGGAACACAATCCTCGGCCAGCAGGTGTTTGGCTCAAGAAGAACAGCCTTGTGTGTTCAGAGACATGGAGAGGTTGGAGGACAGCAGGTCAACATCATAGACACCCCTGGCTGGTGGAAACATCTGCCCATAGAACAAACTCCTGAACTGAATAAAAATGAAATCACACAGAGTCTATCTCTATCCACTTCTGGTCCGGTAGCTTTCATTTTGGTCGTTCGCGTCGACTGTTCCTTTAAAGAGCAGGAGCGGAAGGCGATAGAGGACAATTTGAGGCTTTTGGGCTCCACGGTTTGGGATCACAGTATGGTTCTGTTCACTTTTGGAGACCTGCTTGGAGACAGAGCCATTGAGCTGCACATTGAAAGTGAAGGGACAGCCCTGCAGTGGCTTGTTGACAGATGTGGAAACAGATATCATGTTTTTAATAATAAGGCCAGGGGTGAGAGCCACCAGGTTAGAGAGCTGCTGGAAAAGATACAGGAGATGATTGCTGCAAACAGAGGGTGTGATGACATGGACATGCAGGTGGAGGTGAAGGAAGACAGAGCAAACACCAGACTGAAGATGCAGGGACGAGGAGAGGAAGATGAATTTGATGACAGTGAAGAAAATGAAGTCTTCTTTCAGTCGACAGCTTGGAGATGTACAACAGCAATATGAGGTGTGAATTTGAGAGGGGAAAGTTACAAAGTTGTGGAAATCATTTTCATAATCAATGGTTTTATTTTTCAGTAGAAATATCAAAACATCCTTAAAACAAGTTATTGTTATTATTTCCAGAGTATTTTTCAATCATATTTTAAAGTAGCATATGTTTTAATGCTGTTTTATTGCATTTATATTTTGCATTTCTTGCATTTAAAGTAATATTTTTCCAATGTATTCTTTTTACAATGAAACATTATATGGTTTCAAGCGTGCAATATATATCTGAAATATGTAGAGGGCACTAGGTTCTGTTTTTAAAAACATGTAGAAATGTGGAAATGTATTCATCTGGAAATCCGTTGCCATATCTTTACTCTCATAATGCACGGACCACTTGGTGCCAAGAATATTAAAATTTGATACATTTGCACAACATATTCCAAAGTGGCACACATTCAGGAATATGCAAATGAGATGCCTCAACACAATTTTTTTTTAAAACAAATAAACAAACAGCCAAACAAATAAATAAATGACAAACAACATCCAAGGGGAAGCCTGGCAAGAGAAAGCAATGCTAATGCAAGTTACTGTTTCTAACAATGACGCTTTAATCACTGTAAGGCTCTTGTTTCTGCAGATGAAGTGAATGTCATCAGATGAGGCAGATTTTAGACAACAACCCCTCTTACAGCCAAAGGCTTTGATACTGCAGGTCATCATTCACCACTGAAAGGATGTTTGTTTTTGACTCATATTCACTCGTACAGATACAGTCAGTGTGAGTTGTTTTCATCTTTTGTCATCTAAACTCCCTGAAGTGGCTATTTCGCTCTGAGGTATATGTTTTCCTCAAGGACTGTGAACTCTCTGGACTATTCATCCGTGGATAACTCAGTCCATCTTCATTGGTATTTCTGGACCTTAAAATAAGTTTTGTGTTTTGTTGTATTGCTTTTGAATTGGACTAATTTTACGGCGTTTTTATTATTATTTTATTTCACCTTTTGTGTTCCAAAGAGAAAATAAGAGCATGTTTGAAGTTGGAGCATTTTCTGTACTGTAGCTGTATTCAGGCTGGCCTTGGAATGACCTATTCTCTTTTAATCACAATGTATATAATAAAACAAAAAAGGACTGGTTACAGATAGTCTCATGCTAAAGGATGAACAGAGGTAACAGAAACGATGACAAGGAAAAGTTTGAAAAATGGAGAAACTGAAAGAGCAAAGCTGAGAAATGTCAAGGAAGAGGATGAAGTTGTGAAAGGGGAAAGTGAGGTTACAGAATGAGACTGAACGAAGCCTCGATAGATGACGGAGTTGGTCTTACGCTGAGTTGGCCCTTCAAAATGTATCCATTCTCTCCCTCACACACAGTGTTTCAAGAAATTACACATGAATAATTAATGTTTTCATCTTTACTCAGGCCAACTAAGACTGTATAATTATAAGGCTTCTTTTACAGGGATTGGAATTAGGAGGGATTGTTTAAGATGGGAAAGCCATGAGATAGTAGGGCATGTTTAATACCACAATCATGTATGGCGGCACTAAGTGGTCATGAAATCAATGTCCTTGGTGGAGAAAATGCTTCCTGTATCTTTTAAAATTATTATTAAGTCAAAGGATGTTCTTCTAATCAAACTCTATAGTACTTTAGTGTAAGTTCTTCCATCACTAGATAATATTTGGCCCCTTGCTTGATCGATGTGTGGCTGGTAGATCACACTTCTGTGGTTGTTTATGCATTTTCAAAATTGTCAACTTTCATGCACTCTCCTTTGACAAAATTGCATATTATTCTGCCTATTATTTACTCAGTATTCACTTTGTTTCATGTCAGTGTATTGAAAAAAAATGTATGCTTAAAATAATCGGACATCTGCTCTGAATGTGATTGAAACTCATTTTGTCTGTTTTATCTGTTTTATTTTTTGCGGAATTCAAGACATATATGAGTATAAAGGACACTGACTGCTGCCCCCAGTAAAGAAACTTTAATATTTCTAGCAGTTAATGATGCCATAAATCATATATAAATCCACATGAATGTTATTTCAAATAAAACATTTTACAATCTGCAATCATTCTTTGAAATAAAGCATTCGACAGAAAGAAAAAACATGTCTGGGTGGCCTATTGTGCATTATATTTTTCATGCAGTTATACAGAACATGGTGTCTTTGTATTGGAGACAATTGTGTGAATGAAACTTGTCATGAAACTTGTCAGCATTATTAATGTTGCTAATTTGTTGCTCGTGTGACAAAAATGATGGCAAGTGCTCCAATCACCAAGGCCTCAATGAGTTGCCGTTGCCTTCTTTTTAAAAACTCAGATACGGTATTCATCCCTCTCGGATAGATATTGGATTGATTGTTGGGGGGATATGTTATGACAGTTTTAGAAGGCGTGCGACTTTATGATAAAAGGAGGTTGTTCTGTCATTCATCTTTGGAAAATAGAGCCATATGTTTCTGAGAAATTAGGGGAGAACTGAGTGATGTAACTTATGTTATGTGATGATAGTTTTAAATGTTCAGAACGGTTTGACCTTGCAAGTTAAAATTTAAATAATTGCTACATAGGTAATTTCACTCAGTAGAGGGAGTACTAATCCCTTTCTATAGCTTAATTTGCATTAAATCTCTTCATGAGGGTAATTCCTGCAGTAAATATGTGTTTTAGGCAGTAACCTTTACTGTCATTGCAGAGATCAAAGTTTGCCATTGTCATTGAAGGAACAGCTTAAGAATTAAATAATTTATAAAGATATAAAGCTCAGCTGTAGTGCTTGACAAACCTTTTTACATCTTTTGAAACCTTTTTAAAATATTCATGCTGCTAAAAATAATGCACCTGTTTTCCAGTGACATTCACACTGTCAGTGCAGTGGTTCTCATGAATGGCTTACCTGTGCGCTTCCTCCTGGCTGGAACGGGTCTTTGTGTAATCCTGAGCACTGTGAACTTACTAGAACATTCTCAGAGATTCAGGAAATTGCTCAGCAAGTGTCAGGCTGCTCTAACAGAGAACACTGATCTTGTAAAGACGTCCTCTCAAAGCTCTCTTAAAAGGAAGCACCTAGTGGGAGGAATTGGGAAAAGAAGAGCTGAGAGACAGTAAGAAATAAGAGATTTTTTAGCATTAGTCATGACGCTGGTATTAAGGACGTTTAGTGGGGTTTGAACCAAGAGTTTTCTTGTCTCTTTAAAAATGGCAGCACATAATGCTGAATAGATCAAAGAAACTAATGAAAGAAATGGGGTAAAAATGTGACGTACATAAATGTACATCTGTTTTACATGGAAACTTGGAGAAAGGGGAGGAATAATTTATATGATTTATCATTTATCAATTTCAGACATTTTCAATAACAACCAACACTAAGTGTTGCTGAGTGTGATATTACTTATATAGCTACATCAGTTCAACAAAAAAGAAGGTAATATTAAGTAACCTACATTTTAAACAATTTTGCCACTTTATTTTTTGATTTTTCATTTGCCAACGAATTTATTTCGAAATGAAAATCAAAGCAAAATTTAATAATGTTCCACGTGTCTCGTAGAATAAATCGGCTGAGTGAATTATTCAATGACTCTTGTCATCATGCTGATGGATCTAATAATGTTTATGTATGAGTGAATACATTGATGTTTTTAACATGACTGTGGTATTAAGCAGATCGCGATTGCTAATGAAAGAGAGATATCAGCGCCACACGTGAGTCTCGCTGATATAAAGGAATAAAGACATTTCATTCTGCCGAACTACCCGCAAGTGCTGAATTACTACTCACACAGGTCAGTTTATTAGACGAATGAAACTTGAGGTAACGCAGCGCTGTTTCATTTGGTCTACACTATCACACTAAACTGCATTTGAGAGTGTTGAAAGATATAATGTTATTCTATGTGTTAGTTTGTTTGTATGAGACTAGCAGACGAAACGCAGTTGTCCACGTCTGTTGCCATGGTTTCTATGGCAGTACGAGCGGAAACCAGGGATAACACGGATGTTACGTCATTGACAGGCGACAAATGAACATGGACGAGCCATTATTTAAAATGGGAATTTCTCTGAAATTAAAAATCTTTGGGAACTTTTGGGATATTGTTAGTGTACAACTGCAGGAAATATATCACACTGTGCAAGTGATTTTTGGATATTACAAAAATCATACATATTGTAGCTTTAATTAACCACAACATTGACGTGTGTCTGAGATGTTATCAATCATCATCTTTACTCGAAGTCATAAAATGCATCACTAATTTCTTGAGTGTTGTGATTCGTAATTAATTAGTAATGCTTTATAATTTGTAATAGTTAGTTATGAGTTCTTCATGAGTCCAATCTCATTCAGTAATTATTGATTACTTAATAAAGAACTATCTCAGTATTTGATATTATTTAATTTACTAAATAGTTAGTAAATTGCTTGTTTCCATATTAGTTAGTAGTAGCTGAAGTGTTAATGTAGTACTACTTGTTGGTCCTGCATTACTTCATGCATAATTATCTATTAATGACGGACCATTATTCTAAATTGTTACCCAAAATAGTACACTAGGAACATTTTTGAATAAATAATTACTTCATGACTTTTTTTTCGTCATGTTTTTTGTTGTTGTTGTTGCCTTTATTTAGATAGCATAGAGAACTGTCAGGAAGTGAAATTGTTCAAGAAACTTTAAATGTGCGTTCTATATATATAATTATGTGTGGTATTAATATAATCTGGACATTGATGTTGTCATTGCCATGTGACCTATCTACGTCAGTTGTGTTGTTTCACTGCTATTTACAAATCATCTCCCCCGGCCTCAAAGTACCTATTGGCTACTTTTTTTAAAAGCTTTTTGCCCACTATATAGTAGGGAAGTATGCATATTCAGATGCAGACAGTGACTTGTCACTGCTAGCCAATAAAATATGAGTGTTTTGAAGTTTAAATAATTTTTCCAAATCAGCTTGTTTGTTTCACTTGGTGTGTGTTTACATATACGTTCCATCTATTAATGCACATCCTTCATAATCTTACCATGTCTAGAGAATTGACTTGTGTACATATATAGAATATGTACATTTGAGTTTTATCATATCCTGTTTTACTTATCACATTACAATTATGGAATACAGCATAGGTATTATAAATGTAACAGCAGTCTTACTTCTATTTGAATCCGACTTGAATTATAAGCTATATTTAACTGACACGAGTAATGTCTGCTGACATGTAAAAGATGTTTGAGGCCAAATTTGAAAGCTTTCAGCAACATTTCTGTGTAAATGAACAAAACCTCCAATGTGCAGGATTTTTAAGACTGTTTGTGTTCCATGTTGCATTCTGAAATGAAACTGTTTCAAACATCGCAGCTCTGCCATGAGGATTTGCTCCGTCTCTCCTCTCCACAGGAAAGCTCTTCTAAGTAACCAACAGCAGCAGGTGAGAAGCGCAGGAGAGCTGATGCCCCGGAGAACTTTACTGACAAGTCTTTGGTTTGACTCCAGCCCTGTGGAGAATCTCTGTCACAGATATACCTAAAAAAAAAAAAAAAAAAAAAAAAAACACCCACTGATTCTTTCATGTGTGTGGTCAGTGCAGTTTTGAAACCAAATAGTATCAACCAGTCACCCATCACAAGCCAAGCTCGATATAGACAAAATTGACCAATTTCTCGCAAAATGTTAGATGTCAAATTACAATGCAACGAACCATAGACAATTTAAAATAAAAAAAAACATACACAACCAAGCCCATTTTAAACGAATGACAGTGTGGCGGTGTTATAACTCTAATGTTTTCTGCTTATTGGAGATTTGTTTTTACAGACAGGGAATGGTGTTGCCATCTGTCTCTCTATTTATATAGCCATGCACCACAATACTCAATATATTTTCCATTTGTTTGGATGTAACAGCCTTTAAATTACATCAGGAACGAGCTGAATATTCAGCCTAGACAAAGTGTCCAAACTCAAAACACACACACACACACACACACACACACACACACACACACACACACACACACACACACACACACACACACACACACACACACACACACACACACACACACATGCTTCAATGAAAATATAAAGGAATATGCACTGAAGGATGTTTTTGCAGTAAATTTTATATTCTGCTTTGACAGTTGATGACAGTGGCCCTTAACATGAATGTAGAATGTGTCATATTTGTTTTATGCTCTCATTCCAAGCCAATGGATATTTGACGGAAATCGGAATCCAATGGTAAGTTAAAATTGACAGATACAATAAACATCTCTCACCTTTCACATTTTCTGACAGCATGAAATTGTATGTCTGTATCTCTCCAAGACAGAATATGAAAATAAAACTTTAAAATAACATTTTCTCTCTAGTAAACTCGATATTCTTTATGTAATGTGTTATTTGCCATTCAACAAATAAGTGCATTAGAGGACATTGACCAATCCCTATGGGAATAAAGTCACCAGCAAACACACTACAGTCCGTAGAACCCGCAATTGAACAATTTTTGCAGCCGCTGAAATATAATAAAATATATAGTGCGACCGCACATATTCAGCTTTAGGCCCCACACAACTCCCTTTTTATCTCTGCAGAGACCCAGACAACCTCAAATTAATCCAAATATTAGTGTTAAATTAGAACTGGGGGAAGAATGAATATTTTAAGGATTAAAGGATTACGACGCGGGTGTCATCACAACAACCGGATAACTAAATCGACAAAGTGTGTTAAGCAGGCAGTGGTGCTATCTCAAGGCGGAAACTGCATCAAAGAGTTAATTACCAAGCTAATCATGGCAGCTCCCAAAAGGATTAGAAAACCTAATCGTAAATCTTCCTTAAAATTAAAATCCAATACCTGCTAAATGAAAAATAGAGTGAAAACTCTTTCTTTTTTTGTTTAATTCATTAACTTGAAATGTTAATATAGGCTACAGGAGTACTAATAGACTACTGTGTGCCGGAATGCTTACGTATTTGAAGTGTTATTCTGTCTCAAACAAACAGTATTTTTTTTTCTGTCTGGCTGTCTCATTATCAGATCTTCACATGTCTTCTCTACACCTCTAATCGATGAAACACTGATTGGTCACTCATCAGCTCACAGTAAAAATCTATTAACGCCAGCAGGGCTGAAGAAACAAGGAAATTAGTTGGTTGGCCCTAGGAGAGTCAGTAACACATTTGTTAGTGTGTTTTCATTTGGCAACATGATTGGTAGTTACTAGAGGTTTTTTTTTTTTACTCTATCCAATATTTCTGAACTTTTATTCACTTTTTAGAAAGCATCCAAAATTCTCTCTCTCTCTCTCTCTCTCTCTCTCTCTCTCTCTCTCTCTCTCTCTCTCTCTCTCTCTCTATATATATATATATATATATATATATATATATATATATATATATAAACATTTTAAATGACATATACAGTAAATTACATTTGTCACTGATGTATTTCAATGACCATTTTCTTGAAGCAAAATTGTCCTCTAATAGCAAATTTAATATGTTTTATAATTTACAGTTATAAAGAATTTACAGATAACGAGCGGATATAGGCACGTCGTGACCTCGCAGATCTACGTTTTCGCCAATATGTCGAAGAAAACAAGTCAGTCCATCTCCAATAATGCCACTTGTTCCTTAACCTGTAACCAAGAATACCAACACACACACAGACACACAGCTTTTTCAAGGTTGGATTTGGTTGGGCTCTAATGATAAACAGGAGACTCTTCCCAAAACATCCAGATAACACGTTCTTTCTCTCAATGAGAGGACTTTAATCTAACACAGTAAAGACTTTAACTAAGAAATGGTCACTTAAACTTTGGATTTCAATGACCCTTGTGACCTATAGTCATCATGGTGAGCTTGAAGAACAGATGTATGTTTTAAACACATGCTGAAGACCTTTCTCAAACAAAACGAGTCCATATTTCTTCTCTGGAAGCCTAAAAGAGTAAGCACTATTACTGCATTCGTGGCATGGACCAGAGCCTCAGTCCTCTCAGATATCAAATACAGACATTAAAGAATACGTGAAAAGAACATTTCAGTAATCACACAGGTTACTTCTATAACCAAGTCAAATCTCATAAGCTTAGAGATGTCATTCAACTCGTTTGATATTTAGAAGGAAAAATGTTGATTGATACCTTGATTACAATCACTCATTAGATATAATAATAATAATAATAATAATAATAATAATAATAATAATACAATACTTACAATTTACAATAATAAGATAATAAAAACATTGAAGTAGCAGTGGATTCCAGAATCTGCCCCCTTCACTACATGCCTTCTTAACATTGCCTGTGGGAGTTTTGAAAATATTTTTCCATTGTCATTTTATGGGGCATATTTCCGTAACAAATGGAATTAAGCATTTATTTACTCAAGTGGATGCATTTCATTAAATCTTTTGCTAAATTCCATCCTACTTGACAAAATAGTCTGAAATTAAAAAGTTGGTATTTTCTGTGCATTGTATTTTACCTACTCCCCTTCAGTAGCCTTGTGCAAACAATTGATGAAAATATTTTTTTACTGATGAGGACAATGGAAAGTCTTGGAAATACTGTATGTTCTTGTTTTTATGGTAGTGCCTTTGAGTCTGGCTCTATTAGATTGTATTGTAGCATCAAACATCAGATTCTACGGTCGTGTTGTTGCTTTTCCTCTTTCAATTACTGTGTTAAAATTTTAATGTTCTTGGTTATCGCCATTTTTTTAACTGTCTTCATGGACGCTGATTGGTTTTTTGAGGGTTTATAGATTTCAATGTCCTCAGTGTCCTCAGGCCAAATAAAAGCTCTTAGGATTCGTTCTCATTTCAGTTTGCCATTATTTTTACACATCAGATGAAATCAGTAGTTATAAAAGCCAGTAAGTAATACTAATAACTGTGATTATAATATGTGATAGAGTAATGAATCTGTTTCACAATTGAACTTAAAATTAAAATATCCGTTTTACTCAATATCTGTCACTATCTCCTTCTCAGGCAGACCAGTGCAGTTCATAAAAGATTTACTTAGCGTTGCTCTTTTAAACACACAAATTAAATGTCAATTTAATGGTATCCCTCAAGGACTATTGGAATGAAGAGGTTGAATAAAGAGAAGCCTAATTAAAACACTGTTTCAATTTGTGTTTGTGTAGCTCTGTGCAGTAACCGTCTGGTTCTTTTCTCTAAGGTATTGGCAATGCCTCTGAAAACATAAAAAAGTAAAACGTTACATACATAATGTAACACGTAATGCGATACTTACTACACCCTGAAAATTATTCATCCAAAGAAACCATAAGAACATTAAACCCAAACATGCTATGAGTAAGCTATAAAGAAAATGCCAGTGGCTTCCAGGTCACTGTGAAAACTATTACTGTGCTATTTTAATAAGCATATTTTTACTATAAGAAATTTCAAAGAAAGCATAAGGCTTTATATATATATGTGACAAGCATTTATAATCAGCCCATTCATCTGTACAAGACAACTCCATACACTCTCTGGCTATACAAAAACAGGCTAATAGAGTTGTCAGTCTTATAGTTTGACACGTAATTAGTGGGGGATTTGGCATTCTGGACTCTACAAGGGCATGAACAAGGACATATTTGTCATTTTCTTTTGCACCTGTGTGCAGTAATGTTCAGGGACTATGTTTCTCACCCTTGTTGCTGAAAGGATTGTCCCTGTGTCAGATTGCAGTTGAATTTGTTCTATAAAGAGGAGTCTCAGTTCCAATGAGCCTGGGTTGGGTATTTTGAACTGAAAAATGTGCAAAATGATGTACATTAACTGCTGAAAAAAAAGCCTGCTGGACACAAGCTGCAAGCATATGTTGTGTTTTGGATGCTGGCATGCTTGGTGTGCCTACCAGGCTTCTTAGCTAGGGTATCCAGCAAAGGATTGTGTTGCTGGTGAACATCTGCTTATGAAAGCCCCTATCACTCTGATGTGGAAATTGGCTTCCATACAGCTTGATCAATGCTAAAACAGTTCATTAATACTGGTCACTGTCTTGTCTATGGAGCCCCTAAAGTGACTTTTACAGAAAAAATATTGTTTTGCAAGCTTTTGCAAGTTTTGTTGTGCACACTTGGACGTCTCTGTTCTTTTCTGCGAAAGTCACTTTAGAGGCTCCATGGTATGGTATCTTTGTATGATGCAAAACGCAATTGCAAATTGTTAGCAGTGAAATTTTAGGCTGCGTATTCTCACGTTCTCTCTGAATAAGACTTGCATTTTGAATAAGAACTTTGATGCCATTAAAAAAAGTACATTCTATGTACAGTAGTTTGAATGAGTGTAGTATGAAGGTAATCTGGACATGGACATCTGTCATGTGGTCATTATCATGTGACCTAAATCATCAGTTGCGTCTTTACACTGCCATTCACAACTTTTCACCTGTGGCCTCATGGGATGTTAAAGAATCTCGCCAGAGGTAACTGTTTTATGAACACTGTAAATTTGGGAACTTTACTATACTGTAGTACGGAATTATTTTCTTCTGTATTGTGACATATACAGATGTAATCAGAATTATCCAAGACTGCAGAGCAGAAGTCATTAAAAGTTTTCAGTTGAATTTGGGGAAACCACTTGAAACATTTGTTTTGTTGAGCTATTTCATTGTTTGATTTGTTCATTGCAAACAGTCTATAAGTTCATGGTTACAAAGCTGTCATAGGCGTTTTTGTATCTCTTCGTAACTGCTTTATGTTCAAAATAACAGAGTGATCTGAGCTTGTGTCTTTAAAAAATGAATGCTATTGCCTCCTCAAGGCTGTCAACATCTTGCCTTTCTTCTTCCATCTGGAATCTTGGAAGAAGGACATATGCGTGTCAGGGGCAGAAAGAGGAGATAAAGCATTTAATTAGAGGAAAATACATTTGCAAATTAATTAATTCTGCCGGACTAAAATGATGAAGTGGAATATTTCAGCTGCCTATGTTTTGCAGTCTTGGAAGAGAGCACTTTAGCGCACTGTTACTTTGAAAGAAAATACAAAAAAAGTCAGCTGGATAGTCATGACAGAAAAATCAAATGGATAAAAAAGCCTGAATCATTACTTAATTAGAACAACACACAAAAATGTACAATTCCTCTGTCTCATAAATTACAGATAAAATTAATCACCAGTGAAAACAAATATGGGTCTGTCGATGCACATTTATGAGGGTTTCATCTGGAGATCACAGATCATATTTATACTTTTCAAAGCGTGTTTGATGTTCTTCATCGGCACTGTCTGAATGCCGACGTCTAATGCCTTAAACGCTTCTGAAGTCTTTTAGACCATGAGCAAAGCAGCAGAGAGAGGGGCATGGTTGTTGTTCACTTTGACATTCAGAGAACCAATGGAAAGTTAAATGAGTTTTGTGGCTCTGAGTGAAGCTTAAATGAACTTGATTGATCTCAATAAATAACGCTATTGAATGGGCCATTCGGTCTGGTCGTTTTGCAAATGTCGCTGGGTAGCAGAGTGGAAAAAGAGAAGTATTTTTTTTTAACCTGACAACTGCCATTATGTATTGTAGTATGGAGTAAGTGAGATGTGATGGTGGCAGAGTAGGTATTGACCAGAAAAGAAACTGACATTCAAAAGCGTGTGTGTGTGAAGCTAAACACCAAGCTTAATATGATTTTCCGTTCAATTCAATTCAACTGGCAGCAAAATGGTATTTAAATCACAAGTGCGCATAGAAATGGCTGACAGGGAGATGATTGCATGGATAAGTTAGGACAAAAAAATGCATTCAGACAGTGTACCACAAATAAACTACAGTTATTAGACACAAATACCTGGGGCTCAATGAAACTAATAGCTGCTCAAGCAATGTCATATCTGCCAGCTATTATCATGTCAAAATGACACATTAGCAGCTTCAAAGAGGCTAATGTAATAAACCATGTCATTTTTAGTCACAGCTGTGTGTGTAAGTGGACTGAACTATCCTACACTGTTTCACATCGCACTCAAAAGCAATTCATATTACAGATTACAGTATTCATACTGTCCACCTGCCTACTATAAACTTTGCAGCAATGTTGAAAATGGACAATAAAACTATTTATTGACACAATATTTTGCAATATAGGCACTTATGAAGTGCCATAATAGAATGAAATGCGTATTGTTTGAAAAATCTGCACAAGCACTCTTAGTAAATCCGACTGAATCAAAATTATTAATTTTTTTTAAAACTACACTTGTTTTTTTGGGGGGGGGGGGGTTCTAATGTGATCCCCCTCTACATTTAAATTAGATTTCAGAACAATCTAGTTTAATAAATATAACTGTGCGTGCAGTGCAGTGTCTTAAGCTTGTGAGGATAAAGAGAGGATGTCATAACTTTGGATGGAAATCGTAAAGAATTCAATTTTAATTTCAGTTCCATTAACTTATTTGGGCTTTTAATAAATAAATAGGCAAAAGTGCAAAGTGCAATTCTATGCCAACTTATGTGATAATTTCTATAATAAATAAATTTAAAACAATTCTCCAATACTAAGCAAACTTAAAATAATTTAACCTCGACCAGTTGAAAAAAAGGATAGACATGAAACTATTATTTTAGATGGATTGCATCAATATTGCTTTGTCCTGTTGTGTAATACTTCATCAAGTTTTAATTGTGTCTTAAATTTCTCAAAGTTTTCATGAACTGCACTACATCAAGTTGCAGTGGCCACGAGTATAGATGCAGAAGCAACCGTTCGTAGAGCACATTCTGTCAGAGTATTTCAGTATGAATAAGTATGATGCTTCTGGTATTTTTACAGTTTATTTTGTCCTCACATTTTGCCGTGAGATGATCCTGATACCTCAGTTAAAAACGTTGGCAACAAGGAAACCCTTTGTTGTATGATGATAGGGTGCGGATGCGTTCACTGGCTCTATCAGCTCAGGGTTTGGATCCGGATCGCAGTGCCTAATGAGATGTGGGGAGCTATTTTCCCCCTCACAGTCTGTGGAGCTCCACATGTCTAAATTCAATATTCACCAACATTGGCTCTTGCCTCCCTAAATGCTGTCAGGGTCAGCCAAATCTCTGTGAAATTACAACATCTTTTACTCTTTTGAATAGAAGGAAAAAGAAATGCATGAGAATGAAAGAGAGATATGAAGAATGAGTGAATGGAAGAGATGAAAAGGTTTTGGCACTGAAAAGCAGCATACAGTGTGTCGAATGGCAGACAATCAGGCCACACACAGCAAGTTTCAAAGGCATTTTGTGTGTGTGTGTGTGTGTGTGTGTGTGTGTGTGTGTGTGTGTGTGTGTGTGTGTTAATAGGCTACTCATGCTCCCTGATGACAGATACATTGTCTATCACCACATTTCTTGTTGATTCACCCTCAGAAAAAATGGTGCAAAAGCTGCCCCCTTTAAAAAGGTTCTAATATGTACTGTTTAGGTAATACTTGTTGCTGCTGCAGAGCAAGTACGGAACTTGCTACTGGCAATACATACATGTCACACTGCTGTGAGCAAGTAAGACATGCTGCTCCTGTACAATATAGTGTAGCCTAGCCTTCATGAATTACCCACAGCAGATCTACAGTATAGAGGTGGAGCTGGGGAAGGTGGAGGGTTTCTGACAGCATGATGCACTGGTAAATGCTAACCAAGTATGTGAAGTTTGAGCAGTGAGCTCACTGGCTACTGATACAGCAGGAACCAATCAGCTGTGCCCTATTGTGAATGATGTGATTGCAAGCAGGTTGAGTTATGGACCTATTAGCCTGCGCCATCTAGAGTTTCATGACAGAACTTTGTATTTCAAACATCAAGTTCAAACTTTCTAAATGTATATAAATGCTGTCCTCCAAACTAAAATGAGAATTATCAAAATTATTACTAAAATGATTAATGTTTAAATTACGCTAAAAATCCCTTATATAGCCTATGTATAATATAAATTTAATGCCAGGCTCCAACTGTGACAGCTTCATGCAATTTTCCCCTGGCAACAGTAGGAATGTTCTTTTTTACAATGAGAAATGTGCACTTGAGTGAGAACTAGCCCCTATATGTTTTCTATGACCTGCTGTATTTTTATCTACATTTGTTTAAAAGTGTCAGAATGAATAGTTTAAAAGTCCCAGCGGAGGCTTGGATCCTTCAAGATGTCTTCCTCATCCTGCCTATAACCATCTTAAAGAGTTTTCCCCCACCGTCGCCTCTGGCCTGCTACTGGGGATTGTAATGCACTATTGTTTTTAAAGTTGCTTTGGAATGATTTTCAATGTGAAAACTGCTATATAAAAAAAAGAAAAAGAAAATAATTGAATTTAAATTTAAGTCAATTTGACGTGGTTCGTTTATTTGCTTTTATGCTACATTTAATTTGACTTTTACTAGATTTGTGCATCCTAACTCATTTGTCATAAGAGCCATATAGCAACTTTTTAAAGTTGTTTTAACATTTTGCATTTGAATGCATCATCTCTCACTCGGAAATGCTTTGTCTCTGTGATGATGCATCCAGTCCAGACAGGCTATTATAGACATGTCTTCGCTGACCACAGGACCAATGTTTTCTGCTCTCCAGTGGAGCTCAGATGATGACCAATGACTCCATTGAAAGGTGTTAAGGAGAGTAGAGCTTTTAGTGCTGTTTGAATTATATTGCCAATTCAGTTTAAAAGGGCAGTGCAGAAAGGGCAATATGCCAAGGCTCAACCTCAAAGCTTCACCTTTGAGTGTGAAAATGATTTTTTAAGGTTTTGAAACCTGGACCACGGGCTTCAAAAGTCTCCTCCAGCGTGGAAGCTGATCAGCGACCAGGTAAACTGTGCAAGTATGATTTCAGAAATAATCTTTTATTTCCCTCTGCTAGGCAAGGGGCGAAGCAATCAATTGGTGTGGCACAGAAAACACACACACACACACACACACACACACACACACACACACACACACACACACACACACACACACACACACACACACACACACACACACACACACACACACACACACACACACACACACACACACACACACACACACACACACACGAGTAAGCTGTAAATTATGGCGAGGATAATAAGAATGCAGGGGAAAGATGGTGCTCATGCTGAGGGCCCCAATGCTGTGGTTCTGAGAATGACTTAATCAGTCATCTGCAGACAGCAGGAAACTCTGTGACAATGTGATTTATCTCTCCTTCCTTTCTTTCTTCACTCCTTCGCCTGTCCCCCTTTCTCCTCCATCACTTTGCCCCCTCTCTCCCTCAATTGCACACTCCTTGTTCTGCATCTCCTCTCCTCACCTCTACCTATCAGCTCATTTCTTTAGTGGGAATAAAAACACAAGAGACAATAAAGAGAAGGAGATTTGAGAAGATAACCAGAGCAAATGAGCAAAGAGAAAACTGAAAATTGTCTCAGATACAAATAACGAATAGCTTTTTTAATATTACAAACTTAACTCATTTTAAATTTCTTTCATCTAAGCTAAAATAATAATTTAAAAATGTTTCAGGATAAGTAATCTTCTACTAAACAGGTAGTGAAACTGAAATGGTCCCCACTTTTAAGAATCTATACATTATTCCAGATATCAGTTTGTCATTTAAACTACAAAAATGATAACAAGAATAAATCAATTATTATTATTGATCGACTCATTGTTTGCTTTAGATAGCAATTTCACTTTTGTTTATGTAGTAATATGTAGCCAGGGAGGTATTTTTCTTACTAGCTTGCCTCTGTTACATTTTTCTTTCCAGTGCAAGTGAAAGATGAAAAACAGCATGAAAAATGGAGAGACATCTCTCTCTTTATTTACCCTCAAACAGGAAGGAAAATTATGTTGAGATGTTTTTCGAGATAAAATCTGCTTAAAAGTGTTTCCTTTCGTTTAGCCACAGTCACAGTCAAGTATATCTTGTGTGTCATTGTTGTGTAACAAACTTGCTTCCATTCCATAAAAAGCATAAACTGTTTGAGATTTGCAGAGGATAAAACTTAATATATCTTCCACAAACAGAAGACAAACAAAATCTCTGCTGACTGAGGGTTTAGGGAAAAAATCCTTGTGTAACGAGCCCCACGTGATGGGACTCCACGCTGCGTTGTGTTGAAGGACTCAATAAAGAAGCTTCGACCCTCTTGCTGTTTAACACGGTCTTTATTTTCTGCACAAATGAGAAATGCTGTAAACATGTATTTCGTGACTCTCTTCAGCTAATAGCTTAGCACAATTTGATGGCTAGTCGAGCCACGAGATAACCTGCTCTCGGCTCAGCAGGAAGTGAACTGAACAAGCCGAACGGAGCGCGACAGAACAAGGATGTACTCTTAAAGCAACAGTGCACTTCAACAAATGTGCAACAAATCTTGGAAATCATATACATCTCAACTCAGAAAACGAAATATTCAATACAATTATATAAAAGAAACAAGATTACATTTAAATTCAACAAAAGGAGGATTTTGAGTGAAAATAACAACCAAAATAACCTTGTTACACATGTAATGAGAGAATACAGATGTGAAGTAAAGCAGAGAGAATGCATGAAGAAAGACTTAAAAAGATGAAAGAATGCAGGAGAAGAGAGGATGAAGAATATTAGGCAGACAACATGTGGGTGAAAGAGACGTGTGGGAAAAGAAAACAGGAGATACTTAGAAAAGAAAAGTAAATTTGAGGTTAGTTTTAACTCATTTTTAATATAATTTTCATAAATATATTTTATATAATTTATAATAAACGTTCTTTATACACATTTTAAAGGATTAATATTTTTAAAAAAATGTTTTTAGTTCTGTCTGTGCCTTATTTGTTCACTGTTTGTTTGGGGAGTGGCCAACAGCATAAAATTAAGGCTTAACTGTTACAGTAATAGAGTTTATAGTTGTGCCAAACGTTCTGGTTAGTGTTACCTAAGATGTTTAGACTTGAATTGGATAACTTATGGGTAGGGTTAGGTTTAGGGGTAGGGATATGGTTAGGATAAATGTTTGAACAGGAATGTTGTTTCAGGATCATCAAAATATGTTGACCCATGAACGCGTCTATCTCAGAAAAATCATACATGAAATGTATATATATATATATATATATATATATATATATATATATGTATATATATATATATATATATATATATATATACACTACCGTTCAAAAGTTTGGGGTCAATTTGTTGTTGTTTTTTGTTTTTTTAAAGAAATTGATACTTTTCTTCAGAAAGGACGCATGAAATTGATATAAAGTGACAGTAAAGACATTTATAATAATGCAAAATATTAATTTTTTTAATGAAATGCTTTTCTCTTGAACTTTCAAAGAATCCTGAAAAAAATGAATCACTGTTTGCACAAAAATATGAAGCAGCATAACTGTTGTCAACTGTGATAATAATCATAAATGTTTCTTGAGCATCAAATAATCATATTAGAATGATTTCTGAAGGATCATGTGACACTGAAGACTGGAGTAATGATGCTGGTTTGATCACAGGAATAAATTACATTTTAAAATATATTGACATAGAAAACAGCTGTTTTACATTGAAATAATATTTAACAATATTACTGGGTTTGTTTTGTATTTTTAATCAAATAAATGCAGCCTTGGTGAGCAGAAGAGACTTCTTTTAAAAACATAAAAAATCTTACCGACCCCAAACTTTTGAACGGTAGTGTATATATATATATATATATATATATATATATATATATATATATATATATATATATATATATATATATATATATATATATATATATATATTTACAATAATCATGTAACCATTTTGTTGTGGTAAATGTGAAAAAATAAAAATTGGCCGAACATGATTAAATGCAAAAATTGGCCGAATATGATTAAATGCGTTTGGGTTTTTCTCATTTCAGTCTGTGTAATTGAATTGATTGAAGTAAAAAAAATAACAACATGCTATATTTTCAGTGTGGAGAGGAAAATCACAAGGGCAGGAATGAGGGAGGGTTTGAGTGAAGGAGAAAAAGAAAGTAGGACTGATGAAAAATGAAAAGCACCTCCTGACATGTGATTTATGTAGCAGTGAAAGGCCTATCCTTGTGATTAGGCACTTTCAGCAGTAAATTGGTTCTGAGGTTTAATGATGCAGAACCGAAAGTTGGGTACGTGGCACTTTGTCAGAAAGAGCTGAAAATAGAGGAAAGCTTTAGACTGAAGGCATTCCTCTCTTTTTTCCTTGCCTGTTTCTTATCGCTCTCGCTCGCTCTGAAAAATTGTTAAATTTGCATGATTTTGTTTGTCAGATCTAAATTGCATTAAGAAAACAATTTGTGAAGCCACAAATGGATCTGAACCCAACGACATTACAGGGGAAATGACACAAACAAAAGGAGCAACTTTGACATGGGAGGGATCAGCAGGGAGGACGGGTGCATAACGTGCCGCAATATTAGTGTGTGTGTGTGTGGTGTGGTGTGTGTAAGTGTGTGTGTGTGTGCGCATGTGTGTGTGTGTTAGCGAATTAAGAAGCGAATGAGAGCAACAGAGCCAACAAGAAACATGCATGGGAACTAATGAGAGGGAGAGAAGGGGTGAAAAGGCCAATGTAGTGATTGTGGAATTGCTCTGGCGTCCTAATTGAATTCTGTGAATACAGCAGCACATTCCTGTCAAGCAAAGCTAAGCAATTACCTTTGCAACAGCAGCACACAAAGGACCTCACAAACGCAGTCCTGCAGATCTCAGAGGTACAAAGCCAGCTCTAGCCGTCAACAAACATCAGAGCGGTATGGGTATTGATTAGGCTTTCATTTCTCAAAAACGCTTTGATCACTTTTCTTTCGCTAAAAACTAAATACTGTCAAACATGTTATTCTCAGAATTGATTCCCTGTTTCATTTGTCTGTGGAAATGTAGATTTAAAAAGCTTTACAGAGTTTTACCCACTGATCTGCCCGCAAGCTCTTATGGGAAAAAGTATCAGCTTTTTGTGGGGAAAATATGTGTACATTGAAGGACGTAGTAACATAAATTCCCCCTTCGATTATATTGATCTGAATTAACTTTTTTTAAGGTATGGGCTACACCAACAAATTGTGCTTGCCTTGAACCACCTGATTTGAGGGTTGTTGATGTCTGAAGTACAGAAATACCATTCTTCCTGTTTATGCAAAATGCTACTAAATGAATAAAAGCGTTTAAAAAAATAAACATTTTAATTACCAGAAAAGTAGAAAGCAAGTCTTTTATTTTGTTGTGTGTGAGTCTTTAAGAGCCAGGACTTTGGGCTGTGTTTGTTCTGAAGCAGGTGCCCATGAAAGCAGGAGAACACAAACCTCAGCAGACCGCGGGCGTTGTTTGTTCAGGCGCTGTGCCTAATGTTCCATAACCAGCACGATGCAGGACACCCCACACACACTCCCCGCAGCAAAAATACCCACTTAAGGCATTCATTCACAGCTCTGATCACCAGGACTTCACTGATGCTCCGAGAGCCAGGGCAGGGCATGATTTACACACACCATCAACCCAAATACAAACTCTGATTACAACATTTTCTCTCTCACACACACTCCCTTATTCAGTTTCTCTTTCATTTTGATTAGCTCCCTGGGGTCTCCATCAGACTCTAATCAGAGGCGGATGCGCGCACACGCGCACACACACACACACACACACACACACACACACACACACACACACACACACACACACACACACACACACTTAAAGCCCTTTTCTCATACTTCAGTCAATGCCTCTGATTAGTGGTTCAAACCAAATCCACCAATCAGCAGCTTCTTTAGTCAGAGGTCAGATAGGATGACAATGTGATTAAATGCTGTGGGATAAGTAATGCTGGATATAATTTTTATGGCCTGATGGGTCTAGGTTTTGTACAGATTTTCGCAAACTCAATGGTGTGACAAAACCAGTTAGGTTCTGCAAAGTTTTTAACCAAACTTGATTTTTTGAGAGTCTATTGGCTATTGGCAAGTGCCTTTGAGAGCTCAAGAAATGTCTTGCCTTTATTCTTACAGCGTTATGACTTTCGGGCTGAGAAACGCGCCTGCCACCTTTCAACGTCTGATGAACCGGGTGGATTATTCAGGCCTTGAAGGGTGTGCAGTGTATCTATTTTGTAGTGTTCAGCGATAGCTATAGTTCTAAAACGGTTGTTCTGTGCAGTTCTGATGCGTTTGACAGAGGCAGGACTGACGGTAAACCTGGCAAAATCTGACTTCGCTCGGGCTACAATAACTTGCCTTGGTAAAGTGGTGGGAAATGGTAAGGTTTGCCCAGTAAATGCCCAAATTCAGGCCATTCATGAGTATCCTACACCAACTACGAAAAAAGAGCTTTTTAGGGTTAGTGAGTTGCTATCGTTCTTTTTGCAGTAACTTCTCCTCCGTTGTTGCACTACTTACTGATATTTTGAAAACCAAGGTAAAATGTGTTTGGTCGTCAAATTGTGTGCTGGGTTTTGACAATGTAAAGTCTCTGCTGTGCTCTTCTGCTGTCCTTCTCTTTACAGGTGGATGCGGGTCAAGTTGGAGCTGGGGCTGTCCTACTTGATTTGTTCACATTTGTTATTTTTTTTTTATTGTGTTTCTTTTTGCATGCATCACAATGCTACAGCACATTACACTCATGCATTCATCTAGCATAACACTACTAATGTCTGACTGCTACATAATACACTTTTATATAGTTTTCCTTTTGTTAATTAATAATTTACTTTAAAAGTTCGTCTTTCTCGTGTGTCCCAATTTTGTTGCGTTCCTTTTGAGCCATGGGGGGTAACAGTAGGCTAGAAATAAACTACACCACCGTCTCACAACTTCAACGTCACCACCACAAGCTTTAGACAACTCTTTCAGTTTTTATCCAATAAAAACATTTCCCAGAAAGTTTGAGTTAAGTTTATAAGAGCACAATTGTAAGCATAAAGAGACTGTAAAAGTGGACTGAGCTTACCAGTTCAGCGTGATGACGTTTAATGTCCTAATACAGTGGGGTAATACAAATGTATTTTATGTCGTAAAATAAAACATCCTTCCTTTTACAGTACTTACAGAGTACTTATAGTGTACTTACCTAAAAAGTACTGGCTAATATAAGGTAAGTACATGGGTTAGGGGTAGGTTTAGGGGTAGGTTCAGGGTTAGTACCTAGTTATTACCCAGTAATTGTAATTACTAAAATAAGTACTGAGTATGTACATGGGCAACTGGACTGTAAAAGGAAGCGTTACCAAAGTTTCTTGAGCTTGTGTTCACCACAAACCTTATTTCAGCCATTTAACCAAAATCCCATTAAAAAAAAAACCATTGACTTTGTAACGATGGAACCGGAAGTGCTAAAATGCTAACTTTTCCGCGTTTTGGCCTACCAAGTGATGTCATGCCTGCACCACTCTATTTGCAAGTGGGACATGTCCCCACCACTTTTTGCAGGGATCGATAATGTCCCTACCACTTTTTAGAACATCTCGTGTACATCTCATCACGGTGGTACCTAAAACAAATGAAACATCTCCAGTTGACTAGCAGAGCATTAATTTCCTTTGTTTGTTAAAAAATCCGCGAACTGTCGCGGAAATGTGTTGTTTTTTAAATCATTCTGAGTATACGTTGCCTCTGTTATCAATCGCAGAAGGCAACTGTGCTCCCGGCGCTCATGCACTTTACACAAACAAGTACTTCAATCTACCGCTTCACGCCGTTGCGAAGACTCTCTATTCATTCCGGTTAACAAAAGTTCTACCACTAAACCATTAAAGGAGTAGTTCACTTTTAAAAAAACTTTTGCTGATAATTTACTCACCCCCATGTCATCCACGATGTCTATGTCTTTCTTTCTTCAGTCGAAAAGAAATGAAGGTTTTTGATGAAAACATTCCAGGATTTTTCTCCATATAATAGACTTCAATGGGAACCAGACGGTTCAAAGTCCAAATGAGCGTTTCAGTGCAGGTTTAAAGGGCTTTAAACGACACCAGAAGACACATAAGCGTTCCAGGCAAATGTATGTAGTCTATGTAGTCCTATTTATTGACTGATGTGAAGAATCTCGGGACTAAAATTTTTTGGTATTATAGTAAATTTAAGGACAAAACTGTCACGTTAAACGTCTTATGTCGATAAATTAAACTCAATGCACTATTGAAATCGATTTCTGGACATTGTACTCCTGTCCCATCCACTTTTAAAAAGAAAGTTCTGGGGAAAAACACTGTATCCAAGCTTTGGTCTACAAAAATACATCATCACTGCAGCACTCTATTGCACAGATTTACACACCTTCAAATTTTAACATGAACTTTGAAACTTACTAATATTGAAGTTACAACTAACCAAAGAATGAATTTTCTAACTTTTTCATTTTCGATGTTCCTTATTTCACTCCCATCACAGATGGCCCTCAATCTTATTCCTCCATCTTTCCATCGCAAGAACAGATGAGTGGTATCTTTGAGCGAGAGGCTGTAAGAGCCTCACCGTCAGAGCCGTTAATTCAATTTGATCAGTGAGAACATCACCCCACACCTTTCAACCCACTATGATCATCTGCCAGCAGGAATACTGATCATCTCCCTTCGTCGCACGCAAGAGTCTTCGTTTCATTTGAGGTATAAAGATAGCCATTTTTCCAGACTTTGTTTTTCTGGAAGTTTTGTAGTGTGTTATAGTTTCAGGTTGTCTGAGACTTGAGAGCAGATCTGTGAGACGCAGGTTCAAAAGCCCATTCTCTCATGAGAGGATCTCACAGGTATGAATATGTATCAGCAAGATGGCAGACGTGCAGTTTCTTTAGTTGGCCTAAGAAAGCCTCGCTAGCAGCAGCACTAACACAGCTCTGGCTCCAAGATCTCAGAGCAGAGAAAAGAAAAAAAACTTCAAAAGCATATCTACAGCGATACAGCTTGTACCAGACATAAGGAGGAAGTTTCTAGTGAGCGCTTTATTTTCTCTTATATTCGTACTCGTTTTTCCTACTATCCCTTAGCCCCAATTCTTGCTCGCTCTCTTTAATGCTTGCACACAGAGTAAGTCTTGCCCATTGCCTGGGTCTCTTTAATCATCAACGCTAGCACTGAATAACTAAACCGAACATCCCTAATACCGCCTGTTGTAGCCAGCTGGCTCGAACCCCAGGCTGTGGTCGTGTGCTTACTACAGAGCAGCTTTTTTCATGATGTAGTGCACTTGTATGGTGAGAGATGGTTCGTTTTTATGCATGGCGCCTTGAGATAAGGGTCTCACTGCTTGATTTCCCCCAAAATCTCTCTATGGCAGAGAAAGGAGAGGGGAAACATGACCCATAGATGAATAACTTGTGTTGTAACAGCTAAATCTGATGTAGGAACCTCAAATATTTAGTGTTTTTTTTTCTCTCTAATTT
>CM060631.1:18756799-18821799 GCA_030578275.1 Meda fulgida
AGCATCACCATCCCATCCTGACACGTGTGTGTGTGTGCTTGCGTGTTTGTGTGCGTGCGTGCGTGTGTGTTTCTGTCTTTTGGCAACACGCAGATCATGTGGTTGTTATTAAGTCCACATTCTGTTTAAGACAGCAGGGGGATTTTGAACGGAGAGGAGAGGAGCTTACAGGAAAAATGACGCAAGGGAGAGGGGATACAGCCTTAAATGGGGAAGGAGAATAAAGGGGAAAGAGGGTGGAGGTTTAGAGGAATGATGGAGTGCTGAGAGGTGCTGAAGATGGGATTTATGATGGGGATACAGTGGTTTAGTGGTGTGTGTGATGTTTGTATATTTGGGAGGGTTCTCACACACATGACCTCTGAGAGAAACAGCTGTCTGACAGAATGCTGAAGACCAAAAGTTACAGTGAGAAAAAGACAGAATGAAGAGGGGCTGCAACTAACAAGTATTTTGATCATTTATTAATCTGTTGATTATTCCCTCAATCAATTAATTAATCTCAGTTTAATGTAAAGTTATTCTGGTACAAATGGTACATAAACCATTGGTTTGCAACAGGCTTTAACAGTTCATAACTTAACAAGTACTTTTTATTTCTGGAAGCTGGATGTTGTGCTCGTATATAAAAAACAACCCAACACTCTTCAGTTTCAAAGCAGCAACACTGTTTAAATTACCAAAGTATAAACAATATTACAGAAAAACAAACTCTGTTAACCGTAATATTCTGCAGGAACAAACCTTATTTCCAGCTTTGTTGTACTTGTGATTTCTGAAACTGGGTCTGGACTGATCATTTTACAGGACAGTTGTTTAACAGTCTCTTCACATTGAAGGTCTATTCGTGGTCAGAAGAACATTTCAGTGATCTAGACTACATTTTGTTTTTGAAAGGGTCTGTTAGTCTGATGCATGTGTCTTAATAGCTCTGAGGTCATGGAGAAGATTCAAGGGTGAATCAGAAATGTCTCAGACTGGTCTCAGTTTCTCGATCTCAACTGTGTCTCAATGAGGTCTCAGTGAGGTGACAATATCCACACTTCACTGGAATATCTTATTTCAGGTGCAGTTCTCTTTGTGTTTGAGTGTTCGTGGTCTCGGCTGTCGGTCATCAGTGTCTCGTCACCTATGTGATAACAGCAGCTGAATGCAGAGGCATTCAGTGTTGTTCTTTCTATTATGAGTGAGTGAAGTTTAGTCTGTACTGATAATGAGCCAGTGGATCGCTCAGGACATTACATGTGTCTGTGAGGGAAGAAAGTGTGCTAGGAAGTTTGAAAGCGAAAACAGCTTAAATGTCATATAGGTAATTTGTAATTTTATTATTATTGTTTTGTTTTGTTTTGTTTTTGAGATTCGCTTGAGAAAAAGATGTTCAGATAAAAAAAATGAGAAGAAAAAAATTCAAGTATTAAAACCTGTAAGAATATTTGCATTGTGATGTTATTTTCAAGTATTTGAGCATGCCAAATTCTCATTTCTGTAACACTGAAAAAAAAGCAAAGAATTTCATTTAAAAATAAGTATTGTAATACAGTGAAAGAATCGGTAAAGAGAATCATCGTCATAATGCCACAATGCTAAAAAGAATAGTTAATGCTTAAAATGTTGTTTATGCAGAGTATGTTTGTTTTGTGTGTGTGTGTGTGCTTTCATGGGATTCACACATTTAAAAGTATATTGTACATTTTTAATTAATGTTACATCTCTAAATGTAAAAAAAATGTCTCTCTGTAAAACCTCAATACATCACTAAACTGCTTTAAAAAAAAAAAAAAAAAAATATATATATATATATATATATATACATACATGTATATAATTATTTTTTTTTTATAAGAGGGGCAGGAAGTAATTAGGGAAACAAAGTAGTAATAGGGCAAAACCCACACCACTCACATGAGCACCAAGGCTCTAACATGTCGAGCATGTACATAATACTTGTGTTTGTTTCCTGTCCCAGGTTAAGTACTGGAGAGGGGGACGGGGCATGGTGTCCGGCTGGTCCGGTGTTTCCCAGCGGCTCAGAGTACCTGCAGGTGGACCTGCACAAGCTTTATTTCCTGTCTCTGGTGGGCACGCAGGGACGCCACGCAGACGGGCTGGGGAGGGAGTTTGCGCGTAGTTACCGGCTGCATTACTCTCGTGATGGACGACAGTGGATGACTTGGAAGGACCGCTGGGGACAGGAGGTTTTTAACCCTTATGTGAACTATCACAACAAACTTCTGTCAACAGAATTTAGATCTTTTGTATGTTACAGTTCTTCTATGTTGTTTTTGTCTCAGGTGGTGTCAGGGAATGAGAACACATATGATGTGGTCCTGAAGGACTTGGGTCCGCCCATCATAGCACGCATGGTGCGCTTCTACCCACTGGCGGACCGTGTGATGAGCGTGTGTTTAAGAGTTGAACTCTATGGTTGTGTCTGGAAAGGTGAGTCTCACACGTGACAAGCAGTCCATCATCCTGATCACACACTCATCTACATTAAATTCACTACAGGTGTTTCCCATTGAGTGATGTGCTTCTTCTCTGTTAGACGGACTGAAGGCGTACACCGCTCCTGTGGGTCATGCAATGAACCTGTCAGGCTCGCCTGTCTACCTTAATGACTCCATCTATGATGGCAGTAAAGAGGCAGGGTAATACACACACACAACTTTTTTCTTTCAATTTATTTTTTTTAAGAACGTAATTTCATGCTCCCTGCTAGTTTTCCACGTCTGCATGAAAATACTACATGTGTGCTACACATATTGGTAACTAAAATGATGTAGAAACCATTCAATTGCATTTTGAAGGTGCAGCAAGCTATTTCTGGGAAACGCAGTTGCAAGTTGATTGGACCGAGCACCACAACACACTTGTAGCCAATCAGTGTATACACTGCTGTATACACGAGGAGAGAGAGTGAGTAAGAGGGAGATTTAAAGAAAGACTGTATAAAGAGCTGAGAGACTTAACAAAAGAGAAAAGATCAGAGAAATGTCACTGGAAAAAGAAGGGTTATGATCAGGCAAGAGCTTTAGGACCTGTGTTAATATTAGAAAAGCTTTCCAGCGCTGGAGAGACCTGAAGGCCTGAAAACAAATGCAGAGGTTGCGTTGTTTCTGCTACATACGCGGGTAACATTGTTTTTACTCTGTTTCACAGAACCAAGATATTCTGTTGTTGTAATGTTAGCTATAGTAACAGGACAGTTTTGAGTGTCATTGTTTGTCTGGAGCTGCTGTCCGACTGGTGGCTAACAACGAACTCTTGTGTACTGTATGCATGTACTGTATTCTTTCTTTCTTTTCTTTCTTTGTTTGTTCATCTTTTTCTTTTTTTTTTATATCAAATTTATTTTTCTCAAAGAATTATTTTGCTTTGCTTCAGCTGTGATAAAAAGACATCATCCACTCTTGCATTGCGTGTTTGTGCATTTTTGGGGCGGAGAAATGAAGGGAGGGGTGTGTTTGTTTGGTTTGATGATTTCATATATCAACAGTGTTTCTCAGAAATCGCTTATTGCACCTTTAAAATCATTTCATCATCAGTTGTCTCAGCAAACAACAATCAAGTAGGTTTAAGTAAGGATGGGTATTGTAATATTCCCCTGGGAATGAATAAATGAATGAATGAATGAATGAATGAATGAATGAATGAATGAATGAAGTGGTAAAGTGGTTAGACTACACTGGTTGCTTGTATGTTTTTGATTTGCTAAAAAGAACCAGTTCAGAGCTGTTTGGAATCAAGACTGCACAAGTTTAGAACTGTAGAAGAATGCTCATTCTAATATCGATAACGAAACAAGACATTTGATTCAAATATTGTAAAGAAAACCACTCACAAAGAACTGTTTCTCTTTTCCCAACCCTAGTTTCATGCTGTGTGTCAAAAACAATCAATTGAGAAATTGCTGAGTTAAGGGTCTCAATTCTCACCTGGTCCTGTCAAACTTAATTTTCTGTGAGATATGTTAGTCCAGACCCCTTTTTCATGTATGTATGTGTATCTGTCATGTGGGGTTGATGAATATTGTGTAGAAACATTCCCAGATGTGTTTTAATGGAGCAGAAATGTTTGCAATAGCTAAGCTAACGTTTGACAATAGCCAGATGTGTGTGTGCATGGGAAATTCCAGCATGTATGCGAGTACATACATCTGTGTGTATGTGTGTGCACATGGCTAATGACTTCACATCTGTAATGTCTCTCTCTTCTCCATAGGGTGATGTTCGGAGGATTGGGCCAGTTGTGTGATGGTGTTTTAGGTGGGAATGATTTCATGGAGAGTAAAGAGCTGAGAGTGTGGCCAGGATATGATTATGTGGGCTGGAATCGTGATTCCTTGGACCAGCCCACTGTTGACATTGAGTTTCACTTTGAGAAAACACGGGTCTTTCACACCATGCAGGTTAGTATGTATTACAAACAGTATATTAGAATTAGTATATTAGTATTACAAACAGCCCGAAATATGTTTGGTCACACTTAAAATGTCTTAATGTCATTGCTTTAGATACAAAAAATTCACAGAAAATGGCAAACTAATGAGACTAGAAGGAAAATGAAAAGACAATTTCTCATGTCTTTCCAAACCTGTATGACTTTCTTTCTTCTGCGGAACACAAAAGAATGGTTTTAGTTCATACAATGAAAGTCAATGTGCCTTTGTGAGATGATTTATGTCGCCTCCCTTTGCTCGCTCTCCCAGACCTTTGTTTAGAGTATTTCCGTCTGTATTCCTGCAGTTTCAGAATACCGGCAGCCTCACCGGCAGTTTTCTTCTACAAATCATTCCTCCCTCCCCCCATTGGTTCAGGAACTCCAATGCAAAGTTTGTCACACACTGAACAAAAAAAAGGTCCAGGATTTACTTTAAAAGGATTTACATTCCAAATTTGCCAGTAAATTTCACAAACAATTGCATATAAATTGCAGGAAACGCATTGAATAAAACATGAAATTATAGTAGAAAGACTGAAATAGTATTTTCTTGCAAAGCATACTCCAGTAATCTTTGTTTTATGTACAACTTAGATTTTTTTTACAGTGCAGTCCATCAAAGGGTGCTAACTTGAAGATATATAAACTGTGTGTGTGTGTGTGTGTGTGTGTGTGTGTGTGTGTGTGTGTGTGTGTGTGTGTGTGTGTGATGTATGAGGTGTCACCATGATGGCTAGCTACACTTTAACCTCCGCTGTTGTGCTGGTTTGTTTTGAAACATGTTTCATGTGTCAGTGAGCGTTTGCACACATGTGCGCAGTTAGACGTTGACCTAACATCACCATTAATGTCTAACCTGTCACATTATATATGTTCTTGCCCTCAACCTTTCATTCACTCCCTGTTTATTGAATTTTTCTCCTCTTCTCCCATTTGTGAATTTTTCTCCTCTTCTCCCATTTGTGGAGTAATAACATCCGTTTACTTCTCCCTGATGCCCTTTATTTCCACTGCTCCTTATTTTTGTTCCCAGCAGTCTTGTAGTGTCTTACTGCAGATTGTTGTTTTTGAA
The DNA here is from genome assembly GCA_030578275.1 of Meda fulgida. Lineage (NCBI taxonomy): Eukaryota > Metazoa > Chordata > Actinopteri > Cypriniformes > Leuciscidae > Meda > Meda fulgida. The sequence goes on from CM060631.1 coordinate 18,762,312, forward strand.
TGTCTCTGTTTCAGGTGCACAGTAATAACAGACACACTCAAGGTGTGCGGGTGTTCAGCGAGGTAGTGTGTGAGTTTAAGGCCAGTCTGTTGAGCCCGTGGGCGGAGCCTGCGCTCAGCCTTCAAGTGCCGCTGTCCGACCTACACGACCCTTCGTCCCGCACCATCTCACTGCCACTCGGAGGACAACCGGCACAGATTCTCCGCTGCCGCTTTGCTTTCAGTGACCGCTGGCTCCTCATCAGCGAGATAAGCTTCTACTCGAGTATGAACACACACACCTGACCTCTCAGCAACATACACTGGCTCATTAATAGTAATTTATGTTTTACTTTGAAACTTACATGACTGTTTATGAAATGGATAAATAAAAATGAAAAATATAGGTTTTTATTTAAAGTGAGAAGAAAGAGTGTCTTGCACGGCTTTGTAGGAATCGTTCTATTATATAGTTTGGCGGTCATTATATAAAAATATTTGACCACGATCAGATGCAATTCAGGCAGTTTTTCAAAGTCATGTAAGAACCCTGCTAAAAATGTGGGGGTCTAAGCAGGTCCAGTTTGTTTCCAAGCCTTCTCAAGCTGGTGCTATGCTGGTTTAGCATGCTAAATTCAAAATCCAGCTGAGACCAGCAAAAAAACAACTTAGGATGGTTTAAGATCTGTTTTCTTTTGCCGCAAAGCAAATATTCCCACATCATTCGAAACATAAAACGTGTTGACTGCTTTTGTTTTCTACTCATCCTCATGGGCTTCTTTTTCTGTCCTGCGTGTTAATGCATTTTAGTTCAAGTGTGCTAGATACCAAAGTAACTAAGTTCTGACAACTCAGTGACATTTCAGTGTGTGACCTTGAGTTCTGATTGGTTGGTCAGTAGCATCCAGAATATGAGCAGAATATAAGCATTATAGTAAGCCTCAACAACAACTGAGAGAAAGTTTTTTGGAGAGAAAGTGAGACTTTGTGCTCACACTTGTTGGGTTTGTAGATGAGACAGAGAGTCTAAATTAGGAATATTCATGCTTCATCAGAGATAAAGCCTGCTTATCTAATTCTTTCTCCGTTAACACATTTCTGTCTTGTCTCCAGTGCCGTTTGAGGATGAATCTGCCCTTCCTCCTCTCCCTTCCTCCAGCACTCGTCCTGTCAATGCCAGTTCTCCTCACACCCCCAGCTATGCAAACGGAACCAGCAGCCCCACTGGTGAGTCGGACGCATGTCAACCTCGCCGCATTATGAGTGTGTATGCAACGCACAGCCGTGTGACGCTTGCGTTAGTGCTAATGGATTGGAACAGAAAAGTTTAATGTTTTCAGTTCCATAATGATTCTTCTAACAATACTTTTTTCACACAAACAAACACACACACACGCACATATATATATATATATATATATATATATATATATATATATATATATATATATATATATACAGTAAAAATATCATATAATAATGTAATAATATAACAAATAATAATAGCCTAAAAGTACCATTTATTACAATTATATGACTACATGTATAATATGCATATCAATTATATTTATTTATATAAAAGATCAATTATATGTATTTATATAAAAGTATATTTATAATATATAAATATAAATACTTAGGGGCTTTCGCACCATGTAGTTCTAGGAGCTTAATTCTAGGAGCTAGCCACCAAGGTGGTTCCCCGAGAACAAATGGTTCCCTTAGGAACATTGTTTTCTTATTGGAACTAGTTCTTAATTTCCAATCTTATTCATTAGGGACATGGGGGAGAATTGGGAAAATTATGCATTTGTACAGGGAGAAGGCCTAATTTCACCCCATCTTCACAGTCCGACCTTCCTCATCTTTCAGCACTCCCATGTATCTCTGCCCCTCAATCCCCCACCCCACCTCTCTAGTTCTCCCTCTTCTGACCTGTCCATCCTCGTTTTTCCAGACCTCTTCATGAACATTACTTCACTGCTGCCCAGCAGCATGCCAACAGGTGAGAGAGAGAGAAAGAGAGAAGGACGAGGGGAAGAAAAAGTATCATCTCCATGCTTATTACACCGCAGATTTTTACAGCATGTTTTCTAGCACATAGGCCATTTATAATGTTTCCCTCTAAATTTCTTTACATTTAAAAACTCTGTCCTCTCATACTGTAAAATGCCTTGAGAATGTGCTTGGGGTTTTTGGGTGTGCATGTGTATCCATTTGGAAGCCTAAAGAGAAAGCTTTTATGCATGATTTGGTTGACAATGCAATACTGTTTTGAGTTAGTCTTTTATATAGCCAAGCTTATTAAGGATCTATTGTTGTGAAATTCATCTACCTGTCCTTGTTTTTGTCTCTCTTTGAATTAACTTCAGTACCCTCAGTTTTAGGAATGTGCCCACTCTCACAGCTCCTTTACCTCTATCAAAGCTTATTACTGCCCCCCAAAACAACAGCTGCCTCTTAATTTTACACACAAACACACACAGTGTATAAGAAAGCAAGTAAAATCAAAAAAGGTGTGTTGATTACCATGAAAGCATTTACAGCACTGATATTAAAAGGTAGCTGTAATGGACAGATAAGCTTTAGTTTTACACTCTAAACACTCTGTAGGCTATAAATGCTTTGTTTATGGTGTTTGTAATCACTTCAATGTAAGGTTAACATACACACATATTCATAAATCTGTCGTGTTTCTTATTAACAGAGTTCTCTGCCATCACTCTGAGGGCGGGGTTACCTGTGGCCAAAGATGACAGCAGCAACACGGCCATCCTGATTGGCTGCCTGGTTGGAATTATTCTGCTCCTATTGGCTGTTATAGCCGTCATTCTATGGAGGCAGTACTGGAAGAAGCTACTTGGCAAGGTGTTTTTTCATTACTGTGTTCTACAGTGTATTTCTTTTTCCCCACGTTGATGTGTTTCCTATAATTTATTAGTTTGTTTCGGTCCCTGTTGTATCTGATTGGTTGAACAGTGTTCCAGGAGCTCTGATATACAATTTAATAGCACTGGGACTTTTCACTGTTTGTATTACTCCACTCAACTGATTGATTCAAAAGCACCAATTCATTTAGGAATGAAATGAGTGAGTGGCTAAATCTGAAATAGCATACTTACCTACTATTTACTGGGTGAAAAACAGAATGTGAAAAGAGTAGTATGTCCGAATTCACAGCAATTATAAAACAATAGGCAAAAAGTACCCAGATGACTTACTACTACTGCTGGTGAGATTCTAAAGTGTGCATCTGATAGACACTTCACTATCCCACAAGTCCATAGATAGTATTTGGTAATGGCAGTGAAGGGACGAGACTAATAGGTCACATGATAAGGACAACATGACTGATGTAGAATGTATGGATTATATTCACACTACACACGTTTATACTAGAACAAACTTTTTTAAAGGTTGCAAAGTAATTACAAGAAATATGTCAGAGAGTATGTGATTTTGGATGCAGTTAGTGAGTCATTGAATCAGTCACTCAGTTGATTCATTCAAAAACACAGAGGCTGCATTCGAAATCGCATGCTCTTGAGTAGGTACTTATTTTGAATCAGTAATTACTTCACAACCGTTAAAAAAGTATGTTCTATACAGTATGAATATAATTTGGATGTACTACATTTGCTATGTTGTCATTATCATGTGACCTACCAGCATCAGTTCGGCACTTCACTGCCAATCCTCTCCTGTAGCCTCATGGGATAGTAAAGTGTCTATCAGATTCACCCTTCTGAATCTCGGCGGAAGTAGGTCATCCAGGTATTTTTTGCCTGATGTTTTATTAGTACTGTGAATTTGGACATACTTCTTTTGTCACATACTCTTTTTCGCCTTCTATACGAAAGTATGCTATTTTGGATGCACCCTGATTAATTTATCAACGAAACAAGTAACTCTTCATGAATGAGTCATTGAATCATTCAGTCAACAGATTTGTTCAAAAACACTAATTCATTCAGGAACAGCACTACTGTGTGTTGCTCTGAGACACAATTGTTGATTCTGCTTTGGCTTTGTTTGGAACTATTTTCATTGGTGGAGAAAAAAAAATAGACAAAGTAACTGGCAATTTTGTGTATAAAATATAAATTACACCCCATAAAAGTTTTTGTGTTTTGCACTGTAGTAGAAAATCAAAATATTTCTGTAGTTTATCTTTTGACAAATTTTCTCAATAGAAAACTATAATTTATATTTGCATTTATCTGTTAAAACATTTAGGAGTAGACTAGCATAAAGACGACTAACAGACATGGATGAAATGCTACAAAACAAATTTGATTTCATGGCTCTTTAATTTTGTCTTTTACGTATCCAGGCCCAAGGCAGCCTCTCTAGCGACGAGCTGCGGGTTCATCTTTCGGTTCCATCGGACAATGTGGTGATCAACAACACTAACACGCACACATACTCCAGCCGCTACCAGCGCATACACACCTTCCCCGACGACAGGGACCGAGAGGGAGAATACCAGGAGCCCAGCACTGTGCTTCGGCCCCGAGAGCAGCGGGACAGCACAGGTGACACACACAAAACACACTGAAGCATTCACATACCTCTGTCAGTAAGTGCACAGGAACCAGGGTTACCACGGAGAATGAACAGCCAAAACGACATCAGAAAAAGTACTTTAGTACAATCCACAACCCAGACACAAAGAGCCACTGTCCTATCTGACAGAGAGAGGAGAGATTTTTTTATTTCACTCAAACTCCACTGCTCAAATATTTTTTTTTTTTATCCTGCCACAGTTTCTTTCATGAGGAATACTTTCATTGTGTGATTGTTTTCATATATTTATTAACATAAATGAATGCCTCAATACAGACTGACCAATGAAAAGATAATTAACAGCCTGCGTCATTATGGATGATAACACTGCCTGCTGTGTTTGTGCATCTCACATGTAACTGGTTTGCTCTGTCACCCCTTAACGGCCCTGTTGTTTGTGTTTTGTTGTGTCGTCTCGTGTTGTGATGCGTCTGTGTTGTGGTTTGGTTGTGTCGTTTTTGTCATGTGGTGACTTCTCACACTGTCGTACCCTTCGTGGACTTGTGTGTCCGTGGGATTTGTGTGTCCTCCTAGCACTGCTGTTAAACAACCCAGCATATCATCTCCTCCTGTCTGACCTGACACATGGCCCCAACAGGCTGACAAACTGCCAAAGCCAGCAAGAAAAACCCCAAAACCTGTCCCAGGGTAAGAGAGAGAGGGTTCATATTGCCCTAAGAAAGGGGCAAGGGGTGGTATCCTCTCCAGGGAGCAGTTAAAGTACCCTGAACTCTTAAAGGTAACAGTTAGAGTGATATAATGGCCCCAGGACAGCACAGAGGGTATTAAACATTCATTAAATTAAGTTTCTGTGACTTTTTTGTCTCAGGGGTTGATTTTAAAAACGAAGGCCTGGTTTCACAGACAGGGCTTAGATTAATATTAGTTCATTTAGGACATTTAAGTAGCTTTTATAAACTTGCCTTAGAAAAAAACATTAGTGATTTGCATCTTGAGACAAAACAATGGCACTGACATATTTTAAGATATCTCAGAGCAAGTTGCTTTCAGTTAAAACAGCTCAAACATGCATTTTCGTCTGGGACTAGGCTTAAAGGCACACTATGTCATTTTTCGCCACTAGAGGTCGCTTATTCAAAACAAAGGCGTAGCTTGATGACGCCTTGATTTCACAGAATCATGGGAGTTGTTGGGAGTTGTTGGAGCGGAACAAGGTCAGTGGAGTAATTGCTAATGAAAGACGCTTCCGCTTCTTCCGGTCATGCGTATGTGCGGTAACGCAGCGCTGTTTTATCATATTAGATACATTGGAGTGTGTTGAAAGTTGTTTTAATGCTACTCTGTGCGTTCGCTTAGCGGCACTTGTTGCACACTGCAGTGAGCTAGATCGATATTAGGTATGGTAAATATGGTAGTCGTGGTAAGTCAAGAAAACAAGAATCAAACAAAAAGACTAACTTTGTTGAGCTGTATAACAATGATTAGTTTTCTGTCGATGAATGTATCCAAACAGTTGCTTGTCTATCTAATAAAACACATAATATACTAAAGTGTTGTTGGTGTTTCCATGGTTTCTATAAAATAAAACTGAAATCGAGGGTAACGCAGGTATTATGTCATTGTTAGGCGACACACAGACACGTTTCGTGTCCTGGTTAAAACTGCGTATTTAAACCCTTTTTAGAAACATTTGGGATAATGTAAGTACACAAATCAACAAAATATATAAACATTGTTCTGGTGGTTTTTGGATATTTTAAACCAAAAATCGTACATAGTGTGCCTTTAAGCTTGTCTGTGAAACCGGGGGTAAAAGATTTAAACTTGTTAAGGAAGGTCACATTTATAACTGTCTTGAAAACTTAAAGTGCCCATAGCTGAAGAAAGGATACTGTTTTGTCAGAAGTGAGGTACTGTAGGGTGTGTGTTTGTTAGTGTTTTCTCACTGTCATCTGACAGCAGTCTAAAGCCATACATATCACAGTATGCATGTAATATCCAGTGTATGTGAGTGTTTAAGTGCATGTGTACTGTTCATAATTAATTATTATAATGTAAAATGGCTGATAAGCTCTCTTCTATAAGTTTTTTTTGTACCTTTTTTTATTCTCTCAGCATGTGCTATTGACATGGTTGATAAAGGCCTACTGATGCAGGAGGGACCGCCTCCTTACCCTGGAGCTCCACCCCCTGGTTTATCAGGGGCTCATTATGGAGAAGCATCAGGAGGCGGGGGGAGTGTTCCTCATTATGCAGAAGCTGACATCATCAGTCTGCAAGGCGTTAGTGGTAACAATACATATGCAGTTCCCGCCCTCTCAGCCACGCCCACTGATTGCCCACCATTGCCTGAGTTGCCACGGGAACGACTTGTATTCAAAGAAAAGCTGGGAGAAGGACAATTTGGAGAGGTACAACTTTGGATTGCAAAAACATTACAAATTCCCACTCCTCTCTTAGCGTTATGGGATTCTTTATTCATAAACCTTTTTGTGTGGCCTAAAGCAGACTTTTAATAATATTGTTCCCTTTATACCAGTCTATTTAATGTCTGCTTCCTTAGGTTCATTTGTGTGAGATTGAAAACCCCCAGGACCTTGCAAACCTTGAGTTCCCGTTTAATGTCAGGAAAGGACGCCCTCTTCTGGTGGCTGTGAAGATTTTACGGCCAGATGCTTCAAAAAATGCCAGGTAACTACATGTTGTCAAAGGTACACTTCAGATATAAATACATTTTAAAAACATTTTGTATTTTAAATAAATTCAATTTAATATATATATATATATATATATATATATATATATATACATATTACAATATAATAGTTTAGGCTTGTTGTATAAGGTCATATTTTTGTGCAAAATAATCAGATTTGGTTGGAATAGTTCTTTAGCTGTTAAAAAAAACCTGCTGTTGTTTATTTTGTAATATTGTAAATATCGAAACCTTCATGCTTCATTTTCAAAATGTTCTGTCCTTTTCCCTTCTCTTATCACTCTCATTCTTTTCATGCTCTTCTTTCAACAGGAATGATTTTCTGAAGGAGGTGAAGATCTTATCTCGCCTGAAGGATCCGAACATAATCCGCCTGCTGGGTGTGTGTGTAAGCAGCGACCCATTGTGTATGGTCACAGAGTACATGGAGAGCGGAGACCTCAATCAGTACCTCTCCCACAGAGTGTTGCTGGACAAGACTGGACCTTCACATAATACACCAACCATCAGGTACACACACTCACACAGAACAGTACGACGACAATATCAAGTAATGATGCACCTAATATAAATGAAAGGCTAAGTCTCTGTCTCTGTCTCAGCTACCCAGCTTTGATCTCCATGGCGAGTCAGATCGCATCAGGAATGAAGTTCTTGTCGTCTCTGAACTTTGTGCACCGAGACCTGGCCACACGAAACTGCCTGGTGGGTGGAGAGAGGGGCGAGGAGGAGGAGGAGCGCGGCGGAGAGCGTCCGATAAAGATAGCTGATTTTGGCATGAGCAGGAACCTCTATGCTGGCGATTATTACAGGATACAGGGACGAGCTGTGCTGCCCATTCGCTGGATGGCATGGGAGTGCATCCTCATGGTAAGAACACACACATCTGTAACTTGGCTATAATAAAATAAATGAAAATACAGGAATATTAGTGACAAACTTTTTATTGATTAGTTTGATTCATCCATGTTATTATAATAAGGATAATATATTGAATTACTTAATTTAGGTTTATTTATTAATATTTATTAACATCTTTAATTTTTGATATCTCATAATAAAGAAATATAATATATATGACATTTTGTATAACAGTTTGTTATTCATTAATAAATAAAAATAGTTTTATAAACAAAAAGTCTGCGACCATTAGTGAAAATACTTTATTTTTTCTGCGTTACCATAGTAAAGATATATTTATGTATTACATGTATATTTATTAATTAATTGTTTTATAATATATTTATTATTAATTAAGATATATTTGTTTGCTTCGTTTGTATTCATTATATAATCAGACTTAATTTGTATTATCTTATAGTAAAGGAATATTATAACATATTGTATATCTTTTTTTATTATTAATAAATACAAATATAATATATTAAATGGGGTCCAAAAAGTTTGCAACCACTAGTTAAATAGCTTAATTTTTTCTGCATTACCATAATAAAGATATTTATTAAATGTATATTTACTAATTAATATTTATTATCAGACTTAATATTTATTATCATATAATAAAGAAATACAATATTAGATTAATATAACATTTTGTAAATATTATAAATAATTAATCAAAATGATATATATATATGTAATGGGGTCCAAAAAGACTGTGACCACTAGTAAAAATGCTTTACCAAAATGAAGAGACATTTAATTATTTAATTTATATGTATCAATAACATTTATCTTATCTGTACAAAGGAGTTCCATGTTTATTGTCACAAATCTTAAATATCATTTGATCATATTTCTTTTTTGGACCCCACTATATATATATAATAGTCACATAAGCAACGTGTCATTCATGCAATACACAATACTGGTGCCCTTCGTCTCAGTCATTTTTGTGTGTGTGTCCACGTCTGTGTGTGTAGGGGAAGTTCACCACGGCGAGTGACGTGTGGGCATTTGGTGTGACACTATGGGAGATGTTGAGTGTGTGTCAAGAGCAACCGTACAGTCACATGACGGATGAACAGGTCATTGACAATGCAGGGGAGTTTTTCAGAGACCAGGGCAGACAGGTATGTGTATATTTTCTAACACTTATTAACCCTTGTTAAAAAAAAATAAGTGTAGCCAAACTCTCTCTCTCTCTCTCTCCATCAGGTGTACCTGTCTCGCCCGGCTGTTTGCCCACAGGGTTTGTATGAGCTAATGCTTAGCTGCTGGAACAGAGACTGTAAACTACGGCCTTCCTTTGCGTACATTCACTCCTTCCTCACAGAAGACGCAATGAACATGGTTTAGAGAGTGACGGAGATGAAGAATGTAAGAAAGTGTGTGTGGACCACAGACAGGTGGTGTGTTCTTAAGCAGACACAGCTAAGCACTCTTATGTAAATTAGTCATTTTTGATGGGATGGGGCGTACAAAAGCCGCAGGTCCGGTGCCCCTTAATAACCCGCTTCTCATCCCTTATCCTGAACTTTTCAAGCAACATTTTATCCCCAACTCATTTTTAAGCTCACTGTTCCCTCACGATTCATACTTGCCAAATCACTATTCCACAGTATTTGGTTTCACAGAGCTCACATTTCCCAAAATGCACAACATAATTGGCATTCCTCTGTCTTTTATTCGAACCTGAGAATGAAACCTCTGTGTAAATGTTTCTGTCAGGTTCAGTTCGGAAGACTAAGCTCTGACAAAGGGCTTACAGGATACAGGAATAATATGAAATTGATTTGGGGATAAAATGCTGCTTGGCCTCTGAACCTTGAATCCTGGTCCTGTTACATGTATCAAAACTGTCTTTTCATTCCCTGAACGCTGAATAGATCTCAAAACATAATTGTAGGAACTGGTGGAGGGATTTTATAGGTAGATGACAGGCAGCACAAAACACACGGCTCTAAAAACTGTCTATTTAGTCGTAGTTTTCTTCAGGCAGCATTTGACAAATTATTGATTATGCATATTGAAACTAATTATAGAAGAAATACAGAAATAGTTTTTTCTACTTGCATATTAAGTAATAATAGTGAATAACATTCTAACTTTGCTACCATTTGTGGTCATATAGAAAATGTCTTTTTTGTGGTGGAGGGTAATTCATCATCACTAAACATTAACATTGAGTGGGACGTTTTCTTTTCAATTAAATGAAATGAGGTTTTGTTGAATAATAATGGTGGAATCCCGTACAAGGGCAAATTCATGAGTCATTGGACCTCTTGGAGTTCGATGAACGTCAAAAACGAATGTTGAAGAGCTTCCAGTGTTTTCAAAATGATACAATGTACTATATGTACAACAAAATAGCTGATGTGTGAAACAGGCTTATGACACGATATTGTCAAATTGCGGTGAATTAGAGGATGGATATTTGTGACTCCACCTCCTGTCTGTCCGCATATAAATGGTCCCTTTAGGCTCATTCACACCAAGGACAATAACTATATGTTTTTAATAATCGTTCGAATTCTATGAAAATATGACAGTGACAGTCAATCAGAATCCACTCAAGTTTAAAGAGCTTGAGCATTTAAAGCAGCAGACAACATAACCTCGTGTGGACGCCAATATAGTTCTTGTTCTTGTTGTGAAACTGGCCTTAAGTGTAAATGTGAGTTATCATTTTTGATGGCACAGAAAATGACTACAGATAATTTTGTAATTGAACTGCCATTCGTGGACTGACTTGAACTAATCTTAATGCAGATCATGAACTTTTGTTGGTACCAGTATGTGCTGGGTTAAACTAGACTTTTGGAATTCAAAAACACTTGGGATGGGATGTACGGCAATGTACTAGCAATGCACTATTTGAAAGGACTCGATATGAGCCTGGAATTGCCTGAAATTGCAATGAATGGGCCTGGAAAGTACATAGTGAGAGAAAGAGAGGGAGGCGGGGGGAACATGCGGAATGGCCACAGAAATGTAAATTTATACCAATAAGAAATGTATTGTTTATAAAGAGAAAATAGAGATAAACTAAGAAAATAGAAAAATAACCAAAGCATTTGTCCTGAATTTACTATGTAAACCTGTGGGACACTTGCAAAGAAACTCTCTTAAAGCAACAGTACGTAATTGCATTTAATCTCAGTGATGGTTTCAGTGACTGCAGACTGTACATTTAACTTGAAACTGGTGTGGTGACGCCACCTCATCCTCATTTAAGAGGAAGACTGCGTGTGTAGGTGGGGTGGAGAGCAACATAAGTAACATTTACTGTAATACACACAGCAAAATGTGATTCCCAAAGGTTATGTTGCCAATCCCGATTATGCTAATTGAATAACCTTTAACCTTTTTTTGGTACAATGAGGCCTGAACTTTTGTTATATTTTTATAAATAGTTTTGGGCATGTTCTGTCCTCAGCTATTCATGTTTCTTAAAAAATGAAAAATGTAAATAATTCATGGGATATAATTTTCTTCATTAATATTGCTATCTGTAATTAATCGGGTCTGTCTGTCTCTGTTTTAGACTCCCTGCCTGTGTTAGTCAGTGTAATTGCCTGTGTTGTCTCTTTTTGTAGGTGTTTTAATAAAGTAACCTTTTCCAATAAGTGAAATCCGATCCTCAATTTCATTTACAATGTGTTAATTTTGAGTAGTATGTGATTTCACAACTAAATTTGTGCAAACAAACACTTCCACAAAAGTTTTAAAGTAGAGCACATACTAATAGTTTATTGTTTTTATCCAACAGTACTTACTTGTATAATCATATGTATAAATCTCAGCCTGGGTATATTGATCTACAGTTTAAGGTGAAATACTGTATCTATTTCACCATTGAACATACAATAAGGCAAATATTGGGTAAGTTTGTTGAATATATAAACAAGGTTTTAAGCCAATGAAAACAAACTAATGGCCCAAAAAAAGTATTATTCTGAATGAAATTAGTTATTAGGGCCAAGAAATATCTCAGTTATGTTCCTGTTGCTGAAACACTAGAGATCAGAGCAGGTTGCTGTCAGTTAAATGTTGCTTTGAGGCACTTTGACGGCGTAAACTGGAGATGCATAGGTTTACCTCTGGTAATTTTGAGTCAATTTTAGTTAAGTACACAGCAGCATGGTAAAACCAAAACAGTAACTTTTTTTTTTTTTGCAACCATTGGAAAAGATACGAGAAATGAAACCACAATCAACCTTCACTTGAGTTTCTGTGGGCACAAAGACATGCTAGCGGCCTGCGTTAAAAACCTGACCTGTTTTCTCTTCCTCTTTTTCTTGTATGTTCATCAACTTCAAAAATCATCAGGTTTCTTTTCTGTACTCACTCCCCACCCCCTCTTACTTTTCAGCTTGCTGTAAAAAATTCCTTACCTGAGCTCACAGACCTGTTTAAGGGAAAGTGCCCTGAAAAACAAACAAACTTACATTCCAAATAATTTTTCAAAATGTCTGCAAACTGTAGAGCCACTGTTGAAAAGAAAAAGTATTAAACCACTGGACAATATATTCTCAGAACATAAGTCACGAAGAGGTTTAAAACGGCAAGAATAAAGCGTCACATTTCAGTGTCTGGATACAGAAGGCATTATGCATGCAGACTATGGCTTCAGTAATGCACTTGAGGTGAATTTACATGCATTGGTCTGGAACGCACTTTGGTTTTTAAAAAGGAACTGAACCAGAATCAACAGGCGTGTGGCTCTAACAGACAGAAACTATTCAAAAATTAAAAGACCAAACCATGCTTCCCTGAATATTCACTATTAACAGAGGCTCTAGAGTAGATGATGTAGTTCACCTAATAAATGTATAAAATTATAATGTGATAAAATCATGTAATTCACAAATAGAATATAAAAACTGAATGTTACAAATGGTTGATTACAGAACAAAAATGACCTCAATGTTCTAAGTTCAGTACAAACACAGGCATGCACACATGCGCACACACACAGGAAGCGCTGAGATCCACAATCAGCTGATCCGACTTGATTCCTTCTTCATCTGACTCCATTAGCCCATTCGGGTTAAACCAGCCTGGCCAAAGAAAAGAACAAAGCATCCACATTTAGTGTGTCTGGAGTGGAAACCAGGTGTTTTACAGCAATGTAATACCAAAATATTCAATGTGATACCAAAATATTCAACGTGATCTTAATGGGCATATTATTTTAGTCTATGGCATTCACACAAAAAATTTGATTTACAGCAAAGATTTAAATGTGCGATTTATTCAGCTATTATGTTTAACATACATTTATTACCATCTCTGATTTAAACTTTAGCCAATACATTGTGAGAGCTGTTAAGCTTGATACATATCCCTGAATCAGAACAAATTGCAATTGTAAATGACAATGAATAGATTTAAAACTCTGATTTAAGGATTGGCATTTCTCATGTATTAAAATGTACTGGTAAACACTGCTGTTTTGTTATTATGTATTGTTATACAAGTACATATGATTAAATGATGACACGATTATATAATTAAAATAAAATATAAATAATTGTATACATCAACATTAATATATATAAATATATTTAAAAAAAAAGAATATATATATATATATATATATATATATATATATATACATAATGATTATAATTATTACATTACTTATGTTAACAATTTTTTTTAGCTATATCACCTAGTGGTTGGTCATTGGCAGTGACATTAGTGATAGAGAATGTTGATGATGTAACAGAAAATGATGGCAACTACCAATAGGAATGCAGACAATGATACTAAAGGAAAGCCTGCTGACTACCAGCACTACAGTGATTTCATCGCTGTCAGTGTGAGCGGCATAGATATGTATACGTAGATGCCACATTCGACCGCTCTAGACACGTCGATAAGCCCGCCATTTTGGAGCGGTCAGCGTGTCATCACTCACAGTTAGAATCAATTATGCCATAACATTGCGAAACCAACTAGATTTAAAAATGAAATTGGATAACCTTTCACAGGTGAGAATGTGTTGGTTTGTGTTTTTATGTGCATTAACTCACAGGTGAGGTAACGTGTGAGATATTCACTCCAGTCAGTTTCTCCACTGCGCTCGGCAGGCGAGTCATGATTTCCAGAATTTCTCCTGTCAGCTTAGCCACGCCCACTTCTGACCCACCGCTGGACACCATGGTGATCTTCTGAGCTGCACAGAGTGGCCTGCTGATCTCTTCTGCCATCTAGAGCAGTGGAGATGGCATTTTAACATTATTGAGTGTCATCTTATCATTGAACTTATTTAATGACATTCAGAAGTTCAGATGCACTAACCAGCGGGAGTTTCTCCAGCAGCATGTCCACCATGGCTCCCTCTTTGTACTCTTTAAAAGCTTCTGCCTTTTTGGTCATCTGCTCGGCTTCAGCCCGACCCTTTGCCTCCAGCGCATAGGCCTGTGCCTCTCCCCTCATCTGAAACAGAGACAGAAAAAGATGAAGAATGAGAGAATAGTCTAAAGGCCCCAATATACTCAAGGCAAAGTTCAAAAATGTCACAGATGAGAAAACGACAGTTACGAAAGCATCCGATCATAGCGATGTGGATGTTTGCACAAACTCTGCAATTTGGCACTGCAACTGTCATGTCACGTTTATTTATACAATAGCAAAGTAAAAGTAGCTGTACAGTATTAAATATGAAAAAATAATGTCAGTGTCGCTTCAATTTCAAAGCGGCTCTCCAGAGTGTTTGTTTTTACTCGAGTCGTGACCTCAGCGGCCTGAACATAGGAAATGAATTGGAAAAGTAGGCGGAAGCCCAGAGCACACCTACTTATTATGTAATTGCTACGGACAAATGGTAGTTCAAAGGTGTTGGCAAGCTGTTTTGAACTCCCAAAATGAACTTTGCTTTGGCTTGATTTTGTTTGAAATGATGTCACATCAGTTAGTTTTTCGATTTCGCTTTAAGTACAGCTGGCTCTTTCCTCGCCATTGACGGAAATTTACGTAATTTACGAGAAAAAGCTTCCCTGCCATTGATCGAAATTTCCCGGATGTCCTTTTCACTGTTATAAAGTAGGGGGCGCTATTAGGCATTTTCTGAAGGAGTACTGAATCTCCTGATCAAAAGACAGATGAAAAAGACGTAGAAACAAACTATATCATATGTAAGCAGATGCATATGTAAAATAACGTTTTCATCTATATTAAACAGCATATAAATCAAAACTGCTAATGTTACTGAATGAAATGTCAACCCAAGATGAGCTAAAGGACTGTGCAAGCATTAGGGGTATTGATGGACTCGATCTACTCCCTATGGAGGACCAGCTCTACCATATTTAAAAATAAATACAGAAATAAATGAATGCTCAATAAATAAATAAGCATACAATTAATTTCCCCAAAAAATACAATAAACAAATAAATGTAGGTAGAAATTAAATTATACAGTGAGACATAAATGTATATACAGTCGTGCTCAGAATTAATGGTACCCCTGGTAAATATGATGAAAAATGGCTGTAAAAAATAATTCTGCATCGTTTATCCTTTTGATATTTCATTCAAAAAATTGGCAAAAATCGAACCTTTCATTGAAGTAAAATAATTGACAGTGAAGGGGAAAACACATTATGAAATAAATGTTTTTCTCCAAAACAAGTTGGCCACAATTATTGGTACCCCTAGAATTGTTTACGAGTAAAATATCTCTTAAGTATATTCCCATTCATATTTACCTTTTTTTGCACACCAGGGTGACTAGGAACATGAAATTGTCCAGCCATGACTTCTTGTTTTACAAGAGTTTAAATATGGGGAAACACAAAGGCCAAATTCCCTTAATCATCCATTACAATGAGTAAAACCAAAGAATATAGTTCTGATGTGCATCAAAAGATTGTTGAGCATCACAAAATAGAAAGTGGCTGTAAGAAAATAGCTAAAGCATTGAAAATCCCGATTTTGACCATCAGGGCAATAATTAAGCACTTCCAATCAACTAAAGATGTTACAAATCTGCCAGGAAGTGGACGTGTGTCTATATTGTCTTAATGCATGGTGAGGATGAAAGTTTGAGTGGCCAAAGACTCTCCAAAGATCACAGATGGAGAATTGCAGAGATTAGTTGAGTCTTGGGTTCAGAAAGCCTATTAAAAAAAAATTGAACAACCCCTACATCACCACATGTTGTTTGGGAGGTTTTCAAGAAAAATCCTCCTTGCTCATCCAAAAACAAACCCCAGCAAATTCAGTTGTCAGACATGACTGGACCTTCAAACAGCACAGGGTTCTGTGGTCAGATGAAACTAAAAAATAGCTTTTTGGCAGCAAACATGCAAGATGGGTTTGGTGCACACAAGGATAAAAAGTACCCCATGTGTACAATTTAATATACCATCTTTAATGTTGTGGTCATATTTTTCTGCTGGAGGTCCTGGACTTCTTGTTCAGATACATGCATGGCATCGTGGATTCTATCAAATACCAACAGATAAAAAATCTAAACCTGACAGCCTCTGCTAGAAATCTTATAATGGGCCGTGGTTGGATCTTCCATCAGGACAACGATCCAAAACAAACATCAAAATCAACACAAAAATGTGTTAAGTAGCACAAAATGAAGCTTCTGCCATGACCGTCCCAGACCTGATGAGTGGAGTGAATTGAAGAGAAGAAGCACCAACATGGATCTGTGAATCTGAAGGATCTGGAGAGATTCTGTAAGAATGGTCTCTGATCTCTTGTCAGGTGTTCTCCGAACTCATCAGGCATTATAGGATAAAACTCAGAGCTGTTATCTTGGCAAAAGGAGATTGCAAAAAGTATTTAATAAAAGGGTACCAATAATTGTGGCCAACGTGTTTTGGAGATAAACATTTATTTCATAATGTGATTTCCCCCCCACTTTCTATTCTTTTACTTCAATGAAAGTTTAGATTTTTGCCAATATTTTGAATGAAAGATCAAAAGGATAAATGATGCAGATTTATTTTTTCCAGCCATTTTTTATCATATTTACCAGGGGTACCATTAATTCTGAGCACGACTGTATCTCTTAATTAGCTTCTTTATTTATTCACCTTTGTAATAATTACCTTATTTATTTATGTGCATGTTATGATATTTTTGTCTTTTTTATTTTTCCTTTTGTATTTTTTTTACCTTATTTATTTCTTCAATGCTATTTATTTCTGCCTGTAGTTTTTACATTTCTGTATGCATTTCTGCCTCATTATGCAAATGAGGAGTGGCTGTCTTAGGGAGTCAACTACTGCCCATTGGTTGGTTAGCATTTTACTGCATCGGTCGAATCAACCAATGGGCAGAAGTGCCTTATAACTGTTGTGAAAATGATAAAAAATGCTGATGTGGCTGGCACATTTAAAAAAAAAAGGTGTATTAAAGGTGTATGTCGCGTAAGGTGTGTCTTATGCAAGCAGTAAAGCTCATTGTCACTGGTGAAAAACAGGTGTGTGGAGAGATTTGTGAACTCACTCTGATGGACTCTGCCTCAGCTTCTGCCTCCATGATCAACTGAAGCCTGTTAGATGATAGATCATGATACCAAGCTATCAGTTTTATTCTTTATATTTGCTTCCAGCAAAGCACAAATGTAGACAAAACCAAAACAGAAAACCTTTGGATCTCAATGTTTGTGTATCACTGCACCATTTCCTTACCGTTCTGCTTCAGCGATCTTCTCAATACGGTATCTCTCAGCGTCGGCTGGTTTCCGGACCTTGGCCTCCAGTTCCTTCTCCCTGCGGGTGATCTCCTGCTCCTGTAAAGTGATCTGCTGCGTACGCTCCACAACCTGAACCTGCATCTTCTCCTCCTCGATACGCTGCTTAGTCTTGGCCACCTAAATCAAATGACAGTGGGTAAAAACGTCAGTAGATGTGACTCAAGCCAAAAGTATACCTCGGTTTTTTACACATATGCAAGGGTCCCGCGAAAGGAGCGTATCGCAAATTTCGTCACCAGAATCACGCTTCCTGATTACTACTGTTCATACTTTGTATGCACATATGTGCATTCAATTTTGTTTTGCACTAATCAGTTGTTCCAATAGGAGGCAACACTGGCTTTTGTTTCACAGTAAAAATTGTAATAAATAGACGGAAAAACAACAAAATACTGGAGACCGCAACAACAACAGACGCCCGCATTGACAAGCTCTTGTGTGAGGGGTTATAAGATAGATGCAACTTTATTTTAAAAGAATACAAAGACATTCATAGCAGTCATAACACTGGACAAACTTTCTAGAGCGCATGATCAAATGGATTATACTCTGAAAGGCTATGTGTCCATGTTCGAAGTATACTTTGGGCTTTAAGCCCTATTCGAATGGTAATAGTTTCTTATGGGGACATCTGAAAGGAGTGAGTTATCTACAAACCCAGAAATGCACTTCTCACGTGGTCAGTTCAGCATGACAACAAATTTCATAAAAGGAAAATGTCACCTTATTTATGTATTATTTTTTCTTTTGTTTCTTTTTTTGTTGTTGTTGTATTATTTTCATTTTCACCAATCCAGGTTTGTTTGAGCTGTGCCCTCTACTGTACAGCCGTGAACTTGCATTTTCTTCAGCCTGAGGCTTCTTAATTTAAATTTTGGTGTGTAAGGGCTCCAAAAAAGCCATTAATTGCTGTTTTTCTTGAAATTCCTAAAATATGAATTAATGTAAAGTGGCAATCCTCATTTTACCAGCTGGAAACCAAGTTGAATATCATTTGGTACCTGAAGCTGATAGGCCATTTCAGACTCTGCCTTCTTGGTGTTGATCTCATAGTCATAGGATGCTTTCTTCAGCTCAAAGTCTCTTTGCGCTTTAGCCATCTGAATTTCATTTACATACTGAGCAGAGACCTTCTCCTGCATGGCGTGAGCCTCCTACACACACAAACACATACATTCAGTTTGATCCAACACCATTTAATGACAACAGGAATATGAAAAAGCTCACCCTGATGACGGCATCTCTCTTGAACTGAGCTTCACCGATACGAGCGTCTTTTTGCACCTGAGCAGTACGAGCTTTACCCAGCGAGCTTAGATAATCCTATGAGAGATGAAAGGTGTATGCATTATTATGATTACGGTATACACTACTCTTTAAAAAGTTTGGGGTCAGTATGATTTTTTTTGGGGAAAAAAAATAATACTTTTATTTAGCAAGGACTAAAATTGATCAAAAGGGACAGTAAAGACATTTATAATGATATATAAGATTTCTATTTCAAATAATGCTGTTCTTTTTAACTTTATATCAACCACGGAATCCTGAAAAAATGTATCATTACTTCAATCAATCAATGTCTTCAACATTAATAATAAGAAATGTTTCATGAGCACTAAATCAGCATATTATAATGATTTATAAAGGACCATGTGACACTGGAGTAATGGCTGTTGAATTTTTTTTAATTAAAACATGTAGCCTTGGGTCAGAGACTTCTTTAAAAAAAAAACTTTAAATTCCCACTAACCCCAAACTTTCGAAAGATAGTGTTTGTTTAGGGTGTGAGGTGCATAATATCACCTGATCGTCATGCACATCTTTGAGCGTGTAGCTGACAACACCGATCCCCATGTTGACCAGGTCAGAGGAAGCCACCTTAAACACCTGCTCTGAGAACTTTTTACGGTCCTGGTAGATCTCCTACAAAGAGAAAAAGGAATGAGAGATTGTACAATGAATAAAAAAGAATCAGAAAACAGCAGTACAGTTAGTAGCACACCACATATCTCAGTCAGCCGAGGTTGCTTGCTTGTTTATTTCAGCACTAAAACCCTCCAGTCCTCTTTGAAATGTTCTTATAAAAAGCTTGTTTCTTCCATTCTGTGTGTGTTTGATACAGAACACAAACAGTCCTTTAAGCATCTCACAGTACCTCCACAGTCAGGTGGGCGATAATGGCTCTCTGATGTCCCTCAAGGGTTTCCAGGGCAATCTCAGCAATCTCAGTCTCAGACTTCCCCATGAACATCTGACAGGCTGCAGCCAGCATTTCTTTATTCTGACCCTGAATCTTCACCTGCAGAACACATAAATAATAGCACTCACAGACTGTAAAACTGATGTAACAGATGACCGTAAAGTGTGTGTGTGTCTCTAACCTGGGCAATGCCAGTCACTGAGATCGGTACTCCATGCCTGGTGTAGACCTTTTCACTCTTTACATTCAGAGTCAGAGTATTGAGAGAGATCCTAGGAGAAAAGAAAAACAGCTGTAAAACATTTAAGTCGGCATGAAACAGGTTTCTCAAACATTTCCATTGACTGCCATTATTTGGACAAACAGATGGCTCCGCCCCCAAACCACACCAACATACATCTACACATTACGCTGGAACAGAAGTTTCGTAGTTACACAGCATGATTGATGGCAGAACTTAATCTCACACTGGACCTGTTTACACCTTGTTCAATAAAGAGGATGCTCACTGCAGAGCTAGAGATCCAGTGAGGAGGAGCCAATGTAATTTGGGCCTAATGGGTGGAGCTAGAATATCCAACTACACCCTAACCCTACCCACAACTAGGTAAATGTATGGGCTTTTCAGATCTTTCGATATAATGGACGAAATAAGCTTACGCAATTTACATATAAGTGCACAGCTCTCGTTTCAGCTTTAAGAGCCGCAAGACCACGCCAAACAACGTGAGTGCATGTTAGAAATCAGGAATGGTGAGAGAACATTGCGCTTAGTACGTTTTTTGTCTTCAACTAAACTATGGTCTTCAGTCAACAAAGTTTAAATCCCGTCTGGCTACTGTGGCTAGTGCGCTTCCCATAATGCTTACGCATTAGGTCAGTAGACGGAGATAGTGGTCTTTGTGGTTATTTGAACGCATACGAACACCTGAGTGTCTACACTAGAGAAGTGTACCTCTAGAAGTGGTCGCATTGGACAAGCTCAAACTCGTTTTAGACCCCGTTTACACCAGAATTTAGTGTCGTCCACTTGTGATCCGATCGAAGAAAACACTTCTTAATACTAGGTGTAAACAGGGCCACAGACGTGAATGTTGATGTACAGTAATCAGATTATGGACAGACTAATGCAAATTCATCCACAAACTACTGCACTGATATGTAGCGATCTACAAAATGGAATGAAGGTATTCTCTCTGAGGAACGGATGATTAATTAATTTTCGCCATGTATACGTGGAGAGGAATGTAAACACAAGTGGAGTCTCTACTGCACACAGAGCCGCCTCTTGTTCTTGTTCCCATCGTTCATGAGGCCCGTGAGTCCCAGTCTATTCTTGAATCACATTAGAGACTGGCCCTGCAGCACCTGCTTCAACAGAATGGTTCCAATACACGTGTGTTCAGGCACTAACATGTTGTAATCATCCGCCTTCTATTGTAATTCAAAACATACCGCTGGATTTGCTGAATGCAGGGAATAACAAACACTCTTCCACCAGCAATCATCAGGGGAGGTGAGCGACCACATCCTGAAAGAGATGAGAGTTTTGTTTGCTGGTATGATGTGTCAATACTTGACTAAAAACATACATGGTGGAATCTTGAAAATCCGCTGGCTAGGGGTGGGAGGTATGTCCAAAAACTTAAAATATATATATTTTATATCACAGAAATATCACAACAACAGGGATGTTTCGATGTTATAAGTCTGGCCAATACAGATAAGTCGATAATTATTTTATGTTATAGCCGATAATCTGATAAATGGTCAATAATATAATGTAATACTATTTTGTCTAAATAAATTAAAATCTGAAATCAATCCTTTTTAAATGCTAGACGTGAATTTAGGCATCAGAAGATAATAATGTTAAGTATGAAAAATGTAATATTCATTTTGGGATTCATTACAGGATTATTACATTTGAAATAAAGGTAAAAATAGGGGTAAAAGCACAATTAAATAACCAGTATTGATCAATGCCTATATTGTGTATCTACAGAGATACACATCATAGGCATTGATCAATACTGGTTATTTAATACTGGTTTGTTATATGGACTACAGGCCATAAATATTTTTTACCGGCCATGAAAATTTGGGGTCAGTGAGATTATTCAATTTAATGTATTTCTGCTGAATAAAAGAATAATTTAAAAAAAATTATCAAAAGTGATAGCAAGACATATATTGTAACAAAATTTATTATTTCAAAATAAATGCTGATGCTCTTTTAAAAGTTATTTTGAACTTCCTATTCATTAAAAAAAATGCAGAAAAAATGCATCAAGGATTCCAATGGTAGAATATTATAAAGCACAAAAACATTTTTCAACATTGATACACTAAGGAATATTTTTTGAGATCTAAATCAAAATATTAAATTTCAAAATTTGCCATCATAGGAATAAATTACATTTTTAAATATATTCAAGTAGAAAACAGCTATTTTAAATTGTAATAATATTTTACAATATGACTGTTTTACTGTATTTTTATTCAAATAAATGTAGTCTAGGTAAACATAAGAGACATTACAAAAGTCCCAAACTTTTGAACAAATATTTTCCTATGTCCTAAGTCCTATGTTTTAAATTACATGCAAAAAATAAATAGTTCAAATCATTCGCTTTTACTATCAGGGCACATTTCTAGTTAAACAACAGAGAAATGTATGTGGTCATCTTAACATTACATTGCTGAAAATCCTCCACTTTTAACAAATCACGGTACAAAATGTATCTCCCTTTAAAGAAAAAAAAGTCAATCCCTTGCATGATTTCCAACATTAGAAAAGTAACTCATAAGCACACTTCATGTTCATTGCATGTCTCCAGCAGCTTGTCAACTGTTTACAGAGAGAACAAGGGCGACAGAGACATAATGGAGCTGGTGACTTATTTTCTTCCCCTTTGTACAGTGCAGTTTGCCTACATTAACCTTGTTGTTATAGTAAATGTGAGCCTTCTGGGTTCCCCCGAGCATTAAAGTCATCTTAATGTGTAACCACTGACATTTATCTACACAAAATATCACAACCATTACAGTGAACTTTGTGTCTGTTTTGACCTGTGAATGAAAGTCACATGAATAGCTGAAACCAGTTCTGCATTTGGTCATTGTTTAAAAAAGACTGCAGATTGCATAACATCATTGATCCGAAAAATCACAGAACTCTACAGGTAATTGATAAAGTCTGATGGGTGCCAATCCTTAGTCACAGGCTCACAGCTGCTTTAATTTCAGTTAATATCATTAAATATATATAGTATCTTTATTCTAACCTTCAATGAGATTCATTACTTAAATACATAACTGTAATAATAAAGACCAACAGATGCAGCATACCTGAGATCACCATAGCCTCATTGGGGCCACAGGTGTAAAACATCTTGAATTAGATCTGAGGAAAGAAGACAGCCACTAGATCAGCACATGCTGGGAATATTTTAGTTATGACATCTGAGTAAACACAGACATCAGCAGTTAATCTCAGGAGTTCAGAGGAATATGTTGATGACTCTAGTAGTTTAATGTCTCTCATGTGAGTCTGCTCTTCCCATTGCTTTACTGTAAAACATCTCTTTTCACTTTATTCAAATCACAGACCTGTTGACCAACCAATAAACTTAATGAAAAACAATCACATTACAGTAGAAGAGATATCATAATAACGCTACGCAACAGGTTAGATTATATCCCAAAATATGATATAACCTACTTTAGAACTAACATTAAATTTAATATACCATAAGGTAAAAATAGTTCCCATATAATTCATATATAATGATCTGCTTCTAAATATCAATAACCCAACTCACTGTAAAAGGCTAAACTACTAAAATCAATATGAACATTGTGTAGTAGCCTAATAAACACTAAGTTACCCCTTGACGATAAATAAACGTTTATCTCTCATAATAAAACCTATAACGTTACACGATAGCAGAATCACTAACAAAACAGGTGCGAATAACTTGTAAGCTACCGTAACTGTTACGTGTTTAGAAACGCTAATGTATTTTGCTACAGAACAGGAAATGCTTGGCTGCTCCTTAGCGGCGACTATACGCTGCACTTAAGTTTAGTTTGGTGTTGAGAATCGCAAGTCCAGACACTTTGTAACATTTAGACAAACCATGTTCTTACCAATTGCTGATATTTCGATAAATAAGAAGTAGATGTGGTTCGGATTGTCTCCCTTGTGCAAAAGCTCGTCGTAATCACGCAGTCTCGGCCACGCCCATTCAAAACACTCAGGCTATGTTTTAAAACTCTGCCAGCTCCCTACCCAGACTACAGTTTTGACCGTTCGAGATGCGTAAAATGCAGCCTAGGTAGGTAGTTCACTTGGGTTTGCGACGGTCATGGAGTAGTGCTATTTTTCAGTTTGTGAGTAGTGCCAGACATTCTCTGATAGTGCGTAGACTGCTCTCTGCTGTGGACTGAGGAAAAATACGCCGTCATGTAGAAGATATCTGAACATTATGAAAGCTTTTAAAATCATGCTTTGGTAAATCATAATTATAACACAAAAATACATAATTATGACAAAATGTCGAATTTATGAGATTCTAAATAAAAAATATGAGATGGAAAAAACGAAATTATGACAGTCATAATTTATTAGATAAAAGTCAAAATTATGACAGCCTATCAAGTCATATTTATGAGATAAATGTCATAATTATAACATTAAAAGTATGACTTAAATTTAAAAAAGGGTATCCATTCATCAAAAACCAAACTGATGAGTCTATTTTACGTATGTTTCTTTATTCTTTTCATGATCTATTTAGTCTGTTAACTTAAGAAAGTCTGCTTCTGTCTCCCCAGTTTGTACCCACAATGACAATACTAATAGTTGGTAAACTTCATGAAATAAAGTTAAACAATCATAAGTCAAAACAGGAATGTGCAGCCTAACCCATAACAATGAGTCTGGCTATAATTGGCATACATTTTCATATTCAGAAGAATAATAGTTCAAGCGCACATTTGGGTTATTGTTGCGCTACAGATCAAACTGATGTAAACATGTCTGTAATTTGTTTTAAAATGTTTCTAAAAATCTTAATAAGAAAACCACAACTGGATACAACAAGCAGACGTTTCTCTCTTTTTTCTACAAGCAATCCTTGTTGGCAGTGACACTCCCTATATACTTCCGGTCCGGTCATGCACCAATCAGGTTTGTCAACATCCAGCAGAGCCCAGCCCACTACCACCAAGCCTCGTTCTGGAGACAGCCCAGGAATATAAAGCCTTTGTCCGGCTTTTCCAAATTATTTCTGAGCTACGCCGTTATTTTCCAGATTTATCTGAGAACTTCTCGCACAATTTGTAACAATGAGGGAGATTGTTCATATCCAGGCCGGTCAGTGCGGAAACCAAATCGGTGCCAAGGTAAGAACAGTTTTTCTGAGCACAAAGTGAGTCATTTATATTTTGAATCTAAGAGAAAAAATACTGTGCAGTGGTCTCAGATTGCAACAATAAAGCCCCTGTAAAGAACTCCATTGTTATACTAGTTTATAGCTTTTACTAAATCCAAAACAGCAAGATTTGATCTTAATTTGGTTTCTGAACATATTAGAAAGCACACTGTTATGCAGAAAATACATGTTTTTGTGCATTGCACATCTTTCCAAATGTTATTAATAATACATTACACTAGCAACACGTTGGGCAGTTTTATAGACCCACATTATGTACAAGAATTGTTTTCCATTACACTGCTTTGTCCTTGTGAACCCCTTCATTCACGCCCAAAATATGCGGATCCCACACTTCATTTCCACTAATTCTTTAACACGCTCTGTATAGCTATGTCTCTTTAACAAATGATGCTCAAATTATGTAGACTCTAATCATAAATCTCTTTGTCTGTAAAACAGAGATGTGACTGTGGTAAGGGGGGGGGGGGGGTCTGTCCTCTTTCTTTATTTCATTCTTCTCAATGCACCGGGTGTGGCGGATCTGATGTGAACAGCAGAGCTCTCAGTAATTAAACTACCCGTTATCAGTGTCACGAGCCCTTTAAACAGCTGTCAGGACCAGCTCGCGAGCCATGACACATGACGCATGCCACTAAATATTGGCCTACTACCGCATACCTTAACATCATTTTCACCCGAAATACTTTTAGCAAGTGTTTTCTGCCTTTTGACTAAATTCTTAATCTTATGTGCAGATATTGCTCGCTGTGGTCAATGGTCAAGCGGAGGAGGATGGGAAGGGTGGGGCGTGGGGCGATGGAGAATTAGGCTTAAATGAACTATTTTAATAGTAGTTGTTATTAAAGAAGGTTAATAATGTATGAACTCTTAATCAGTTAAATCAAGTTATTTTAGTGAGCTTTTTGTATGAGTCATTGTTTAATTTGCCCTTAAATTAGGTTATTTTTACTGTACTTGTTCTCATAAAAGGATTACCCACATCTATGCATTTAAAATATCCAATTAATCCATTAATGGATAGTTCACTTAAAAATGAAAATTCTGTTATCTACTCACCATCAAGTTGTTTTTAAACCTGTATGAATTTCTTTCTTCTGCTGAACACGAAAGAAGATTTTTTGAATGTCGGTACTGTGGGTAACCAGACAGTTGATAAAAAAAAAATACTATGGAAGTCAATGGGGTCCATCAACTGTTTGGTTACCAACATTCTTCAACATTATTTTGTGTTCAGTAGAAGAAAGAAATTCATACAAAACAACTTGAGGGTGAGTAAATTATGACAGAGTTTTCATTTTTAAGTGAACTATTCATTTAAATCCGATCCTGTGCCACATCAACATAGAGATGGAAGCTGCCAATAAGGACATATTCACACCCATGGCCCCATTAAAGATGCACATTTTTTAAAGATTGCCCAGGAGATGTTGCATATCTTTTGTGGCATCAGAAATTGGGTTAAATCATCCTCATCCTTTAAAAGACTTTGAAATGCCTTTCACATGATGAGATTGCGAGCATCTGTTGAACTCATCTGAGGTCAGGGCGGGGAGGAGGAGGAGGCATCCACAACTGAACTTAATAGCTCTAACAGCTGCTGCCCATCTCCTCGGCAGTACAGATCTAAATGAAACATAAATAATTAACAAGTAAATGGCACATTCATGGAATATCTTTGATTTGCTGGATTAATTGGTGAAATTAAATGTATGTCAAATATGTCAAGCCGATTGATTTCATATGTGTCAGCAAGCATGGTATTTTATGATGATATTATGTGTTGACACAGCAGAAATGTAGGTTGCCTGGAATAACAGGTTTTTGATAGGCAAGAGTATCAGAACAGGGTCACTGTAGGGCTGTATCAGTCAGCGCCTTCCAGTTTATTGGCCTCATTCTTTCAAAACAATTATTTTCAATATATCCTAAGAACAATCTTTTCTTTCTCCATTCGCTTTCGCTCGCTGCCTTATTAAGTCCATCTCAAGTTCTCGACCCCTCTCTCCTTGTTTCTCTCTCAGATTAAGGTCACTAGGAGAGTAACATAGAATTAAAGATTTAAACATCAATAAAGCCTCTTTTCTGAGCTAAAACTCATTCGAAGCCAATTCCAGATTAGTGAGTAGTTGACACTGTTTCTCAATATTTCAGTGTTTAATAAGATAGAATTGATCTAGAATTTACTGAATTGCATGCAAGTTTTAATTGCTGTGTTTTTTGCAGTTCTGGGAGGTCATTAGTGATGAACATGGAATCGACCCAACAGGAACCTATCATGGAGACAGTGACCTGCAGCTGGATAGAATTAGTGTCTACTACAATGAAGCAACAGGTACTTTACTAAGATACACAGATGGGGAGCAAGATGGGGAAGATCCCCCCTTTAATAACAGTGTGTCCCCATTAAAAGTTCTTTGTAAAGTTTATTGTAAATGATTTATCTCTGCACATCATTATTTAAAAAGAAAATGCTAGTATCTTTCATCAAAAAATATAATGCCCCTCCCCCTCACAATGACATCACTTCTCTTCTCTGATGATGCGTTCACCAGCAAGGCAGGACAATAATACCTCTCCTCCTGCAACCTGTCATTCACATGAAATGAACGCAGCAATTAGTAAACGACAACGATCCAATCAACTCCTGATAGACAAAGTCAAGTGAAGTCATGCATTTTTTTTCCTCATCCGAATTGGAAATATGTCACAATAGAAAAGAAAAGACAGTCACAATTTTCGCTTCATGGTGACTATTAGGGAAATAAATGGAAACAACTAAAAAAGTTGTCATTAATGTGAAATACTTTGTAAGCAAGTTATGTAAATGTATTCATTTTGACAATTTAGTTATAGAATACAATACAATTATTTTAATTATTACATTTAATAATTAGAGAAATTATTAAATATTAACCTACAGCAGAAACAACATAATGTCCCACATCTGAGGGTCTGTTTTACATTTTTCAATTCAATATTAAAACAACATTTTTACTCCACAAATCTAAATGAATTATTAGTGTATAAATGCTGTTGTTAAAGAATAACAATTCAATAAACGTTTTGAGATGACACTTGGTGACATCTAAAATCATTTCCAAAATTAGAAACAATTAACCCTGCATGGCTTCAGAAAGTTAAACAATAATACACAACTTCAATATTTATTAGGTGAAAAAAGAGATTGTATCTTATTAATGTATGAACTTTTTTATTAAAGTGTTCATAGAATTCAAGAATGTTGATTGTTGTATTTAATTGCTCATTTTTTTTATCATTTGTTCTCATCTGTTCTAGAATTACTGTAAACATTAGAAATGCTTTGGCAATACATTGTAACAATGGTCCATGCCAATAAAGCACATTTGAATTGAATTAACATCTAAAGGTCAAGAGAAAATGGCAACTTAGCCTTCATGTTTGATAGCTTATTTTATATATTTATTTTCTTATGTGTACTGAGCTGGTCTGCTTCTTTCCCATGTCCCGTTCTCTCTCTCTCTCTCCTCTCTCTCTCTCTCTCTCTCTCTGTGTCTCGTGGAGGAGGTAAATATGTGCCAAGAGCTATTCTAGTGGATCTTGAGCCTGGCACCATGGACTCTGTGCGTTCAGGACCTTTCGGACAGATCTTCAGACCAGACAACTTTGTGTTTGGTGAGTGACTGGCAAAAGGGAATATGTTAAAAATGTGCAGATATAATGTAAAAATATCAAATCAAAGTAGCAAATTTATATAAGAACAGATGTAAAATGTCTCAGCTTGCACATTCTGATGTGTACACTAACACTTCCTCCCTGTCACCTCACAGGACAGAGCGGCGCTGGAAACAACTGGGCCAAGGGCCACTACACGGAAGGGGCGGAGCTTGTGGATTCGGTTTTGGATGTGGTCCGTAAGGAGTCTGAGAGCTGTGACTGCCTGCAGGGTTTCCAGCTCACCCACTCCCTGGGCGGAGGAACCGGCTCCGGCATGGGCACCCTATTGATCAGCAAAATCCGTGAAGAGTACCCTGACCGCATCATGAACACCTTCAGCGTGGTCCCTTCCCCAAAAGTCTCTGACACCGTAGTGGAGCCATACAACGCCACACTGTCAGTCCATCAGCTGGTGGAAAACACAGACGAAACATACTGCATAGACAATGAAGCCTTATACGATATCTGCTTCCGCACCCTCAAACTCACCACTCCCACATACGGCGACCTCAACCATCTGGTATCTGCCACCATGAGCGGCGTCACCACCTGCCTGCGCTTCCCCGGCCAGCTAAATGCAGATCTGCGGAAATTAGCAGTCAACATGGTTCCGTTTCCCCGTCTGCACTTCTTCATGCCCGGTTTCGCCCCTCTGACCAGCCGAGGCAGCCAACAGTACCGCGCCCTCACCGTGCCTGAGCTCACGCAGCAAGTGTTCGACGCCAAGAACATGATGGCAGCCTGTGATCCCAGACACGGGCGCTACCTGACCGTCGCCGCCGTGTTCCGTGGCCGCATGTCCATGAAGGAAGTCGACGAGCAGATGCTGAACGTCCAGAACAAGAACAGCAGCTACTTCGTGGAATGGATCCCCAACAACGTCAAAACCGCCGTGTGCGACATTCCTCCTAGGGGTCTCAAAATGGCCGTCACCTTCATTGGCAACAGCACGGCCATCCAAGAGCTGTTCAAGCGCATCTCCGAGCAGTTCACGGCCATGTTCAGGCGTAAGGCTTTCCTGCACTGGTACACGGGAGAGGGGATGGACGAGATGGAGTTCACAGAGGCGGAGAGTAACATGAATGATTTGGTGTCCGAGTACCAGCAATACCAGGATGCCACCGCAGAAGAAGAGGGCGAGTTTGAGGAAGAGGCAGATGACGATGCTTAAGAAGGAAATGAAAGGGTGTTGGGGGGGGGGGGGGGGGGGGTGTTCAAGTAAATGTAGCAAAATATGGCATCAACTTTTAGTGTCTCAATCAGATGAAGTAGGAATTAGCACTAGACCAATGGGGCCAAAAATAACCAGAGGAAGGCAGAACGAATGTTCTTAAACACAGAATAGGTGGATAACCGTGTTTACAATTACGAATTGTTCACTTTTTTGTGTAATTCTTTACTATTCTGATGGTCAGCTGCTCACTTTACAGAAAAAGGAAGAAAAAAGGCAAACATCCAGTTAGAATCAATGTTATAATTGAATAGATGGTGGGGACAAGGACGACAGTAACATTTCATTTTTCTTTAATCTTAACATTTGCTTTTTTTCTGCAAATTATGCATATTATTATTATTATGGTGTTGTTTGTGTTTTCTTTTGTAATTACTGCACTAGAACAGGGCAACTCTGTGAGATTATTGCACTTCAACGAGACCTCAATGGGTCTGATCACAGTATTTAAAGAAATGTTTTGAAGAGAAAAGTATGTTGTGTGAAAACTGAAGGAAAAGAAAAGGACTGAAAGAAAGAAAGACAAAATAACAGGTTCAGGGTAACAGGGTTTTTAATCTTAACCTCGCTTGGACGCCAACCAACGTCTACAGGAGGTCATCGATTAATGGATGACACAAGAAAGTATTTTAGATTATGCAGATGGAAAGAAAGATTTAGCATGTTGAATTGATTGTTGGTGCAATTTTGGACTCTGTTATGTCTAATTTCTTAGCCCATACTTTTAAGTGTTACTGCATACATGTCATATTTTAAATGTTCTGATGTTCCTTTATTGTCCCTGTGTGGGAAAAAAAAACTGAGCCTCTGGAGAAAATAAAAATAAAAACGATTTCATTAATAATCAAGTCTTTGCTGTGGTTTTTGGCATGGTACACATCCTTGAAGAAGCTCAGGGCGAACCAATAAAGTCTTGCGAAGAATAATGCCTTCGTGAATTGCCCGCATTAAACACATGATTCATAATACAGTTAAGTACAGCACGATACACAAATGATATGAGAGTATATGCATATGAGGTCTATATTCGTAATACTATATATATATATAATATATTATATATTAAAATATATTACTATATATTGTATATAAAAAAAACTTTATAAATAGTTTTTATTATTATTATTTTTAATAAATTGTTTTGAAATAGATTTTAGTCTCGAGGTTCAGACATATATAAAAGTAAGAAATATCTGAATTATGGCTTCTCAAAAATCCTTATTTAGGAAAAACACTTTCCAACACGCCCCTTCTGCAGAGAGCGCGGAAAACTTTGGACAAAGACGACTGCTATTTCTCAGTTGACCAATCAAGCCGCAGTGACGTATTTTCACCCAATCAGTGTAGGCCAACTCTCTGACTGACAGCTTGACTAGCGAATCAGTAGTCTTCGTTTAAAAGGTGGTCCTTAGTTTTCAGGAAATGGTTTCCAAGTCTTCTGCATGGTAAGGTAAGAGCACGTTTTTATTAAATGCAGTGGATCATGCACGATATACCAGCACAAACGTAAACAATGGCCATGTCTTGCATGTTTACCTTTGCATTATGAAGGGAACCATTATTTCTGATAAAAATTTCCATGAGAAGTATTGCTTTCATTTCTCTAGCCAATTAACTGCTTCCACTGTGGCACTAAGAAAAACATATTCGATTAAGAAATAATGAAAAAGTCATAAGTCTCCTAATATAATGCCAAATGTGTTAAGTAAACTTGTATCACAGATCTCCACTAATCATAAAAATGAGAATGATGATATCAGCAATGTTGTTTATGCGTGTAATGCATACATTCGGCTTAAAAACATCTTTATTTACATTGTGAATGGTATCCATAACAACCGTATTTCTGTTGTAACATCACTCTTGATCCTTTAGCCAGAGAGGAAGATGGATGCCACTCAGCAGATTGAGGATCCTTTCTCTGAAGAAGAAGAGGAGGAGGAGAAAGTAGGAAGACCAGAAAGAGAACAGTTAGCTACACTGAAGGTGTTTAAAAATGACCACATACCAGAGACAGGTGAGACAATAAATCTGGCTACCTTATGTGATATTGTATAACTAATATTTCCTCAACATTATTGAAATTAGGGCATTCATTTATCTTTTTCTCTCTTTACAAATTCATTTAGAATTCCCTCTCTACGTTGGAGAGAATGTCTTGGGCCGTGATCCTGCTGCCTGTTCTGTTCTGCTTCCGGCCCAATCTGTGTCCGGTCGGCATGCTGTCATCTCCATCTCGGTTTTCCGCTCTAGCAGCAGCCGCTCCGGTAACGGTGATGCTGTGGAAGCACTTTTATGGGACATGGGTAGTATGAATGGAACCAGAAAAGGCAGATTCAAGCTGACACCTCAGGTACGATATGCTTTGATCGAGGGAGAGAGTGTGGTGATCGCTGACGTGCCATGTCAGTACATTGGCATCTCGAAGAGAGATACACACAAAACCCCAGAGAAAGGACTTTCCAAAAAGGAGGAAAAGGATAGTTCGCCGCTATCAAGCAGTGACTCGGAGTCAAAGTTGAGGAAAGGCGTGCAGAATGAGAAAGAGAGGAGTGCCTTGCCTCCTGTGCCTTTATGGAGCCGTGAGGATGAAGAACCCAAAATGTGTTCACCACAGCCAGTTCACAAACATCCTGAGATCACCCTGGTACCTGAATCAGACTCTGGTTCAGATGGAGAGAGTGATGAGAGGAAAGATTTTGGTAAGTAAAATGAGATCTAACTAATATTGCTGAAAGCTATGGTAGCACACTATTTTCTTGCTTTCTTTTTTCTCTTTTGCTATAGTTTCAGACTCAGCGTCCTCCTCTCATCTGTCTAGTTCCACAAATTCATCATTCCTGACCCCTGCAAAAAAAGTCATTCCAGAGAGGTAGGTTGAATGTTTCTTGAATGTTTTTTTATGTTCCCTTTTAACTTTTCCCAATCTAGTATAGACATAATAGCTTGATTATATAACGTTGATGTGTTACTGCATAAAGCAGGGCAACTGATATTACAAATATACTTAAAGAGAAAGTTTACCCATATGTGAAAATTCTGTCATTGTTTTCTTACCCTCAAATTTGATTGACTTTCTTTGTTCTGAAAAACACAAAAGAATACATTTGAAGAACCTTTTTTTGTCCATGTAATAAGTCAACGGGACCAAAATGTACATAAAAGTAGTGTGATATATCCAAATACGACTCAGCTGGTAAATTCAGTTAGTCAACGCAATTAACCTTCCATTACTATTAACCTGTTTAGCCAATCATCCTTTTGCAAAATTTATGCATAACATATTTATTAAGCAACCTAAAACAATGGAGTGAAAAAACAAATCTGCCTGGCTTGATTCAAATTCATGCAGTGACAGGCACACAGACAGCACTTTCTATTCAGTAAATGAGTTTAGACACGTTTGAGGTTCTTTTATAGGTTAATTGCCATTTGGATGTAAATGTCACTCGCCTTCTCATGTAATTTATTTTACATCTCATTTAATTTTTATGATGATCAGGTTCTCAATATAATATAGTTTCAATGTTGTAACAGTTCTTCTGAATTTCACAGACAAAATCCTGTAATTAGTAGGAATCCATGTGATTGGAAATTTTGGGCTTTCACAGATCGGGTTGAAGTTGGTCACTCAAATTAACCACAAAGCTGCTTGGTTTGAAAGTGCTTTCTGTGCTTCATACAACAATGGACAGTGTCCTCAATTTCACTAATGAACCGCACCTTAATGTTTTAAACTGTGCAATACACTTATGGGATTTTTCCCTATATATTGTAGAAATAAATAGAACTGCACGATTCATACATAGATTAGCACAAACACAGGTGAATCGTTGTCATTTAGGAATGAGATCATGTGGATGTTTGAATTGAGATCGCAATCTTTTAACGATTAATCGTGCAGCTCTACAAAAACTCTTAGTTTTCTTGTGCTTAAAATAAACTTCACCATTTTCTGTCTTTTCTCAGTGAGGATGAGAGCTCCATCACTCCATCTTCAGCCTCAATGGACAGATTCAGACTGAGGGAAACCTCTGGTAAAGCCTGTTCAAACTCATCTAAGCCTAGCCTGCTAGCTCTCAACTTGGACAGTGACACTGATTTTGAAGCGGACATGGAGAAAAGCAAGACTGAACCAGAGGTCCAGCCTGAATTAGCTACAAAGGTAGAACAAGTACCTTCAACTGAATTTCATATGGACAGTGATACTGATGTTGAGGAAGAGGAGCCGGAGGCAAGTAAGGCTGAACCAGAGGCTCAGGAAGCAATAACTCTAGAGAAATCTGTATCTTCAGTTGGACTTCATATGGACAGTGATACTGATGTTGAAGAAGAAGAGAAAGAGAAAAGCAAACCTGAATCAAAGGCTCAGATTGAACAAGCTCCAAAGGTGGGACCAGTACCTTCAGCTGAATTTCATATGGACAGTGATACTGATGTTGAGGAGGAGGAAGAGAGAAGCAATACTGAACAAAAGGCTCCAATTAAAGAAGCTCCAAAGGTAAAATCGGTACCTTCAGCTGATCTTCATATGGACAGTGATACTGATGTTGAGGAGAATGAGGCTCCTATAACTGAAAATGTCTCCAAAGTTTTAGCAGTTACAGAAAGTACTTCATCAGCACCACCACCTACAGAATTCAACTTGGACAGTGACACTGATGTTGAAGATGAAAATCCCATGAAGGTTTCCATGGTGACAGAGGTTTCACATCCCATTGGAGAGGGAAGTGATGTCAGACCTACATCAACTCCAGGGACAGAGCTCCACATGGACAGTGACACAGATGTAGATGAGGAGAATGAGGATAATGAGAAGATAAAGGCCAGAGATCTTCTGTCAAACAGTGAAACAGATGACAAGGATCCTTTTAAACCTGTACCAGGCAAAGCTGTGAAGGTTGCAGAGAGTCAGAAGGCTTATGTGGGTGGCAAAGCAATGAAGTCAGAAGAGAGCACCCATAAAAAACAAGGCCATCATTCTCAAGCAAAGACTTGTCTTGAGGAACCAACCCAAGCTTTTGGTCACTTGGAAGACTGGGACCTACCGCCCACACAAGTATATGGTAACCATCCTGTTCACTTCCTGCCTATTAATCTCATTCTTTTTTTATTATCGTATTCACAAAACAGTAAATGTCTGGAATTGCTAATGGTACATTTTTGTATTTTCTTAAGGTCTTGAATACCGTTATTAGGAATAGTTAGATTCAATTAACAACAATTGTAGCACCATGTTATTTACAGCAATATTTGCAACTTTTAAAAAAATTGAAATGCCAATCCTTAAACAATATTCCATTTCACATGTATAGCCACACAATGTGAACAGTATGCATGTCGATTTTAGTGTGAAAAAAAACTTAAACATTTTCTGTCTAAAGTTATGTTCAGTTTTACAACTTTATCATGACAATGCAACATAATACAAGTTTTAACAGAAGAATGAATGAAAGTTACATTACAATTTCAACAATTCTCTACTTTTACATCCTCCAAATATTGGCCTTATTCACTTCCGTTTTAAGTGCCTCACCATAACCCAGCTTTTTTATTTTTTTCTTCTTTTTTTTGTGAATGTCAAAATATTTTTTTTGTGTTAATCAATGTTATGCCACAAATGCATTAAGTTGAGCTTAACTTAAACTGTACCCATACATTGTCTTTAATGTCAAATCCAGGAGCTACTAGGGCCAGTGCTGGGTTCAAGCCAAAGCAGCTTGATCTTGAGGCTACGCAGGCATATGGCGCAGAGACAGACAGAGAGGAAGAACAGGAGGAGCCACTGAGCCATACCCAACTCTACTCCAACCTCTCCACTGCCGAAACTCAGTTCATTCCTGTAGCAAATGTTGAGGAGGAGGATGAAGAGACACCTAATTACTCTCACCTTTCCACAGCCGACACTATAATCATCGCCAGCACCCCAAGACGAGAAGAGCAGACACAGTCCTTTTCTCTCTTCACTGCTCAAACGCAACTCATCTGGGAGGGAGAAGACAAAGAGTTTTATCAGAGTGAGCCCACCCAGCTCATGGAGGCAGACACCATCAATGAAACACAAGAGGGTGAAGAGGAGGAGAACATGAAACAAGGCAGCAGAATCCATGGTGGAGGAAAAGTACACAAAGGTAAACACTCCAACTCCTATCTTGTCATTGCTGAAACTCAGCCCATGTGTGAGGAAGAAGAAGCAACAGATGTTGATCTGAGTGGGGACAGCTTTCAGAAACCAAGTACAAGACAACAGCCTGAGAAATGTGATTCTGCATATCTTGATGAAAACAACTCCTGCTCCCATGTCACCATAGCTGAAACACAACCAATGGGTGATGATGAAGAAGCACCAGATCAGGACAATGTGATCAGCAGTACTCATACAGAAAAACCTACCAGGTCCCATATCACCATCGCTGAAACGCAACCAATGTTTGAGGAAGACCAAGCACCAGAGGATGATCTGAACAAGGTCAGTAGAAAACAAACTGAAAAAGTCTCTACTTCCAGTCTTAAAATCCCTGAAACACAACATGTTGGTGAAGATGATGGAGAGCAGGAGAAAGTGCTCAGCAGCAAGATGCCTAGCAGAAGATCATGCAGGGATAGACCAAAAAAGGAAAAGGAAGCCTCACAACCTGCTGAGAATGTTGCCCATCACACTATCACAGAAATGCAACTGATGTGTGAGGAGGAACAAGCATCGGATGAAGATCTGAAGAGTGGGATCACCAACGGTGTACCAAGTATAGGACAACAAACAGATGAATTCAGATCTCCAGAGCTTGCTGAAATAGGCTTGGAATCATGTGTCACTATCGCTGAAACTCAACCTATGTGTGAAGAAGCACCATGTGAAGATCTGACTAAGGCAGTTAGCACAGGCCAGATAGATGAACACAACTCCACAGAACTCCCAAAACCCTCCAGCTCCCATTTTATTATAGCTGAAACACAGCTTATGCATGAGGAAGATGAAGGACAGGAGAAGCACCTCAGCATGCATGAGGAAGATGAAGGACAGGAGAAGCACCTCAGCAGTAAAACGTCAAGCAGAAGATCACGCAGAGGAAAACCAAAGAAAGACAATGAAGTTCCACAAACTTCTGAGGTTGCTGTTCAACACACGATCACAGAAACCCAACCAGTTCCTGAGGAAGTGATTGAAAGAGATGAAGATCTGAGCAGTGGAATCAAATCCAGGAGATCCCGCAGGGGAAGACAGATAAAAGAGGACAGCGTTCCACAACCTGCTGAAGCCGCCGTCAGTTCCCTTTCCACTATCACAGAAACACAGCCTGTTTGTGAGGATGGTACTGGAAGGGATGAAAATCTGAGTATCATCAGATCCAAAAGATCTCGCAGAGGAAAAAAAGAGGGTGAAGGTGAACCAGCACAGTCTGTTGAACCAAACTCTGATCTCATGGTTGTTGAAACACAGCCCATATGTGAGAAAAACGCTCAAGAAGAACCTATTGGCAGAAGTAGCAGGAGACATAGGAAAGACAAGACAGAGGTGGAGAGTGAGACACCTTCATCTGGTAAAGTCCAAGATAAAACTAGAAAAGGGCAGGAAGGGAAAAGAAAGAGGGGGAAAGCATTGTCTGAGGAAGAGGGAGAGAGTGAAGAGGAAAAAACTACTAGGAGAGGAACCAGAAGAACAGGTATAAAACATAAGTGTAGTGAAAAGGAAGAAGAGGAAAGATTGGAGGTGAGGAATGCCCAAGCAGAGAAAGAGAGGATGGAGAAAGAGCTCCAAGAACAGGAGGAGCGAGAGAGGGAAGAAAAGGAGAGACTGGAGCGTGAGAGAAAGGAACAAGAAGAGAGGGAGAGGGCTGAAAATGAAATGAGGCAAAAAGTGGAAAGAGAGCAGCAGGAATTAGAGGAAAAAGAACGACTGAAAAGGGAAGAGGAAAAAATAAGAAAAGAAAATGAGAGAATACAGAGGGAAAAAGAGGAAAAGGATCGTTTAGAAAGAGAAGAGAAGGAAAAGTTGGAGAGAGAGCGTAGAGAACGAGAAGTACAAAGACAAAAAGAAGAGGAAAGAATTCAAATGGAGAAGGAACAAAAAGAGAAGGAAAGATTAGCGGCAGAGAGAGATCAATTAGAAAAGGAGAAAAAAGAAAATGAGGAGCTTCAGATGAGAGCAAGAGAACAAAAAGAAATGGAGGATGGGAACCATCAGGAAGCAAAAAAGAATGAGCGAATGGATAAGGACAAAACAGAATTGGAAACTCCTCTTGTTCCTCCTGCCAGACGATCACACCGTTGTTTAAGCTCATCTATGAACTCGGAACAATCTGTATCCTCACAACAGGAGCCATCCATCCAGAGAGGCCGAGGGCGGGGCAGGGGACGGGGACGGGGCCGAGGAAGACAGACAACTAATGAGCAACCAATCAGTGCTAGACAGTCTAGCCAGAGAGGACTAGCTATTGGAGTCGAAGACAAAGAGCAGGACCCCAATTCAACAACCCGTTCCCGATCCCGCTCCCGCTCCAGTTCTAGAAGTTCTGAGAGATCTGCTAATAGTGTCATAACGTCAAACCAAGGGACGAGAGGCAGAGGCAGAAAGAGTGTGAAGCTACAAGAACCGCAGGAAGTTTCCCAAGCTAAAACTTCTGGGAAAGGCAGGGGGAGAGGAGGCAGGCATTCTGGTGTGGAGAATGTACATGTCGGAATGAGCAATGAGCTTGAACAAGATGCAGAGATGGTAAAGGACACTGCTGTACCCCAAAGCAACTGCAGAGGTCGCAAGAGGGCAGCCACCACTAGCACATCCACAGAAGAGGCTCCGTCACCCACGCCCAAGACTCCAAGGCGCTCTGTTTCCAGTCAGGCGTACAAGGTCATACACACCCTCAGATACAGACATTAACTAGCAGGTTTTGTCACTGTGTGGATGACACCAATCTGTCCTCCTCTTTTCTTTTAGGTGTTATTCACTGGGCTGACGGATGAAGATGGAGAAAGAGTGGTCTCTCGATTAGGTGGAAGTCTGGCGAGAGGGGTGAATGATATGACTCACCTGGTGACTGATAAAGCAAGACGCACTGTCAAGTTTTTGTGCGCTGTTGCCAGAGGGGTGCCGATCGTGAATCCTGATTGGCTAAAGAAGGTGAGGGAGTGATTATTACAGAAATGTTCCTGATTCAAACCAAGCCAAACTTAAAAACCACAATCCTTATCTGACTTTTCTCCCATAAAATGCATATGTTGGTTTGATGTTTCTTTTTAAATACATTGTGAGATGTTCTCACACATTGAAAATGGTTCTGTTTTGAGTGAAAATCTACGATCTATGTTAGTAATGCTTAAGTAACCCTACACATTCAACACACACTCTACTACCGGTGATTCTCTTATGTTCACCAATGCTGCATTTATTTAATCAAAAATGCAGCAAAAAACGTAATATTATGAAATATAATTAGCAGTTTTGTAAAATCAAGAAAAATCATGTATACAATAATTAACATTAAAATAATTTTCTTAAAAAAATTGGTATTGATGATTTTGTTTATATATATATATATATATATATATATATATATATATATATATATATATTTATATATATATTTATATATATATATATATAAAGAAAGAGAGAGAGAGAGAATATCTGTTTAAGGGTTTCTAGCTGTATAATTAAATAAGTCTAACAAGTACATAATACAGACTTTATTTTGAACTTTAATTTGAATTTTAGTGTGACCACATCCTCTTTTTCTCCTCCAGTGTGGAAAAGTTGGCCATTTCCTTTCTACTGATGAATACATATTGCAAGACGTCGAGCAAGAGAAGAAGTTTAGTTTCAGCCTACAGAAGACACTGCAAACCGCTCTAAGTCAACCTCTTTTAAAGGTTAGTCCCTCACAAGGTCTTCCGCCTGTGTGTATCAAGCCCAAAGTGTATTATTTCCATCACACATTCTCTCCTCTAATTTTGCTTTTATAGGGTTATGAGATTCACGTAACCCCATCGGTGATGCCAGAACCATCTCAAATGAAAGAAATCATCACCTGCTGCGGTGCACGTTTCCTTCCTAAAATGCCTTCTGCTCAGAAGGTACCCAGAACCAATGCATGTATTCTCTTATTTTAATGCACATATTACTTATTCCCATTTTATTGTGGTTTCTCCCTCTCTATTCAGAAGCACACTGTGGTGGTGTC
Organism: Meda fulgida; assembly: GCA_030578275.1. Lineage (NCBI taxonomy): Eukaryota > Metazoa > Chordata > Actinopteri > Cypriniformes > Leuciscidae > Meda > Meda fulgida. The sequence continues at coordinate 18,802,924 of CM060631.1, forward strand.
ATGTGAACAGGACAGGGCGCTTTGTCAGAAGGCAGTGAGTATGTCATTGCCCGTGGTCAGCACAGAGTTCCTATTGACTGGCATTCTGCAGCAGAGAGTTGACCTGCAGGCCTTTTCTCTCACTTCCTCTCTCAACACATCCAATCAGCCTGCAGCCCCCAAAGCTGCTGCCAGGGGCCGTAGGAAGTAGTGACAATGACAGAAAAGGACTTTCCTTGTAATACATTTGTGCAGAAGACAGAATCAGATTTATGCACGGACGTTTAAGTTCAGATTGCGCAAATTGAAAATGTGACATAACATTCCAGTTTTACGAAGACCGAAATGAATTGGAAGAGATTCTGCTAGACTTGTAACCACACACCCACCGATTCCTGTGAATGTGAGAGATGGAGAGAGTGTGAGGTGGCTGTCGGTGAATGATGAGTTTGTTAGTGAAGGGAGAATAAGCTTCTCTAATTTTTAATGTAATATTTCAATAAACACTTTCAGAACCAAAATACAGAGACACTGTGGATTTTTGCCCTTTAGTGTTTAAAAAGATGCTGATCAATAGAAGCAAAATGCAGATAAAAACGGCAAAATGGTCTAGTGCACATTCTTATTCATAGGGGCGTTGGTCTGTGATGGATCGATCTGAAGAACACCTTAAAGACCTTCACGTCGGTTCTGCAAAGGCTGTCTGAGAGTGTTCGGATCCGTTGACACGCCCATAAGGGGTTGAAGCGCCGGGCTTTACCGAGCGCACTAGAGACGCGGCGAGAGACCAGACGGATTCCTGAGGTGCAACTTAGTCCTTAAGTGATTTTCGAGGTGGAAAGGAAGCAGAAAGGGACGAATATCGGAAATCCCCCCTTTTACACTATCATTCGAGGAGCATATTGAAGGTGAGCTGTGAACACGGTAAGGGAGAATATCAATTTTGCTGCAGGGATGTCATAAACGGGCAGCTGGCTTTGGGTTGCAGAAATTGAAGGGTTAAATTCTGCAGTTTCTGCTTCGTCTGGTACTTTTCCGATTGGATAAAGTTGATGCTTGCCTTTGGAACGCAAATACAATAAGGCGCAAGATTCATATTTAGAGGTTTAGAAGAGCATTTAGGCTTGTTGAAGAGATTTGCGGTCGGTTCTGCAGCATCACATTAAATGCCCCGTCAGCTCGCGAGTGCAGGTTAAGCATCCTGTAATATATCAAATGTTTCCATTAAAATATGCTTTGTGATGAAATTACCGGGAAATTAAGATGAGAAAAGCAAATATGATAGTTAGACCTATTTGTCGCGATGAGCTCGAAAATTGTCATTTTTATAATAACATTAATATTCTAGATTTTATAGCCTATGTATAATTCTTATTTAAGTCTAATTTTGCCGGTTGACTGCGGCGTATTTCATTTCGTCGTCTGTGCACCGTAATAACCCGAACATGTGTGGGCGATCTTTCTCATCGTGTGACCGAGAGAAAATTTGTTTGACTGGCAAATAGTTTTATGATTGGGAGGTGATAAGATCATTTGAAGGTTTCGTCTGAAATAAAGGGCAGATGCGGTAAGTCGAGCTTTCGCCGCCCTCGCTGCTCTGTGTCTCAAACCTATTCAGATGCTTATCTATACGCCATATTTTTTACCATAATGATGCCCCAAAATGGTGCCTAGGTAGACAGCTCACTAGGTTGTGAGACACAGCCATGATCTCATCGCTTTTCATGTCATACATCAGACCCTTCTAACTACATTATCACCTTTTGAATTAATAGTCTGGTTCAAGGGTTTAAAATATATTATTAAGACATAGTATTGCAAATGAGTCTGAATGAAATGATCTGGAAATAATTTCCAGATGTCCTGTCCTGGTCTCTTAGGAGATGACCTGCTTCCAACATCAATAACCACATATGAAATAGTCATACAGCACCTTTCCAAAGACTGAGCTTGATTTCCCTGAGCCCCTATTTATTGTTTTTTATTTCCCTGGTTTGCACAGCCTGCTTCTAGCATAATTAACCTATTTATGATATTGCAGTTCATATAGGCTATCTGCAGAAGGTTGATTTGAGCTCAGATTCATTGTTGCATTGCACTGCATCTTGAAAATGAGCACCTGGTCTGCATTTCTGCCTCCATGTTTCCCATGTTTTATGTATGCTGTCTTATTAGAGGAACTGTGAGGTTGCTGTAAGAGGTGTCATACTGAGAGGGAGGAAGGGAAAGGATGTAAGTGGACCAGATGGCACTTTGTCCATATGAAAGTAAAAAAGCGCAGACGCATTCACACATCAGTACTGTCCAGAGACAAAAAAAACTATATACTTATTTGCGTTTTTTCCATTTTCGCTACTAAATGACAATAAAACGTTCATATGCAATATTCAAACGTCTGAGCAGAAGTCTGTTATGAAATCACTGAATGGCCTAAATGCATCTGCTGTTCTGGATGCTTGCCGTGCGGTCTAATGTCTGGCCTGGCAAACGTTTTCTTAGGAATCTTGCTATGTCTTTATGTGTGAAGTGCCAGCTTATTTCAGACTGTAAATGATTGTGTTTGTCCTGATATGTCCACATTACTGATAATACCTCTATTATAAATACCACTCATAATACCTATATGATTCCACCTTTACAATTAAACTTAAATATAATTTAAGCATTATGTTAAGTATAGTACAGTTTGTGCATCAAAATATGGGTTTCCACAGCCATTAGAAAAATCTGGAAATATCAGGGAATGTTAAAATGTTGATATCCCGGCCTGTAAATGTCATAGAAATAATTACATAAATTAATTATCTTTAACTTTATTTTTTTCCAAAGGATCTTTTGCTCAAAAATAATAAATAATTGCAATTGAAATATTCCATTCCATGGAAATAAACAAACACCAAAGACTATATATATATATATATATATATATATATATATATATATGCTAAGTTTAAACACCTGTTATTCACTTTTAAACAACGATCATTATATTTTTGTATTGTATTATATATTTTTTGTATTATAATTTACTTGTAATTTAACTATAAACTTAATAAACTATAATTTACATGCTTTCGTCTTCCAATAAGTGCCTAATCTTCTGTTTAACACGGCATTTAAATCGCCTTAAGTCAGCACAGAAAATGCAGACAAGAAAAGTTGTGTAAAAATCATGGAATTTCTTTGGGATGTAACATGGAAAGAGAGATTTTTGTAGAATAAATCAGGCTAACGGATAGATTCAGTCTCATTTCCTCTCACATTTATTAATGTCTTCAGTCATTAAAATCCTGTCCGGAGATAATGATCCACCCAAATGATGTCATGTTTCTCGTGCATTTATACAGACACAAACTCACAGACAGCACTATATCTAAAAGCATCATTTCTCATGAAATGATTAATGTAATTTATTGGTGATGAATCTTAACTGGGAATTTTAATAAGCTGAATGTTCTTACTATTCATTATAAATCCCCTCTGAGATACCAGATCAATGTCAGTTATATAAGCAATACACAAGTCAAGCCAATAAACCCACAAATACTGACACGTCCAAATAGCCTAGCTCTTTTAAGAGGCTCATTCCTCAACACAGCCCTTTTAGATCCTTGGCCTGACGATCAAAGCCCACACGTCTCCCATAAAAGCTGAAAAACATAGATGTATGTCTAACATTAACATAAACGGATTTGTTTTATAGTCACACCCTATATTTACAAGTCCACATCAAAGCACTCAATCGACCTGTGTCCATTTGCCAACACTGCCTTTTTGATCATTGGTGTCCTTTTCTATAGCAGGATTTTGAGAGCAATTGAGCAATGTACCATGAAACTTATACAATTACGATGTCAGTGTTTAGAATGGAAATCCTCTTTGAATGTAAATGTATTTTCATGTGTGAATGTTTTCAGAGCCAATATGCAGAATCTGAGACTGCTCGTCTTAAGCGTGCTGTTCTACTCAGGTAAGAAAGAGCCCTTGTGAATCTTTTGAGTGGTTGATCTTCTGTATCATTATTATCCCTCCACAAGTGTGGAAATGTTAAGGACAGTGGCTCTGACGTGCTAATAGCTATTGTAGTTCTGTAATTACAGTCCTGATCCACAATGCATCTTCTATATAAGAGCTGTAATGTTCTCACAAATGGCAGTGGAGTTCTGAATGTACCAGCTTGGAAAGACTTTGTACTGTACATACATCTTTTAGTTATAATGAATATATGACCACATGACAAGTAATATTAAATGTGCCATCTATAATGGATGTATTTCGCATATTTTCCTTAACAAAGTGGGTCGTTTTCATACTAAATGATGTATTGAGTCATTCCTTGTCAATTAAACCAGAGGTTTTTGGCTCAAATTTTTTTTTTCTGAGGAAAGACAACCAGAAGTAGTGATAAAAGCCAAAATATCAAATGTCACAGATGTATATTTGTACAGTAATAGAGTAATCCACTCTTTTGTAGAGTGGGGTCAAAATCACCATTTTCACCTGAGATTTTAGAAAGATGGCAGCATCTTTATTTTATTTTTACACAGAGATTTGTTGGTCTATTAGTAACATGTTGAATATTTGTTGCATTATATGCCAACGGTGACATTTCAAACATAGGAAAATGCTTGTGTTTTTATTTTATTTTGCATCACGTTTTTATGCCTGTAACTCAAGAATTATCTTAAATATCTTAAAATGCTTTTAGATTCTGGTAGTTAACAAACTTTTCATTTACTATCTTAATTTGTAAGGCCCAGTGTGGTCAATTTCCAGAGATATGGGGATTTCAATGTGTCTTCATGAATAAATTGATAAATTGTAGCCTACATATTTTCAGTGGTCAAAAACTAAATGTGGGTCACTTTGCCTAGCTGATACTTTTTTCTTTTAAAGAGGAAGAACAAATAGTGTTGAAACATTTTTTTTCAATCAACACAATTACATAGAACATAGCCTGCCTGTAACCCAAGGCGTATTCAATATATCTCAATATCCTTCTAGAATCTCATTCTTAATAAACTTTTCTTTTGTAATTTTTATTTTTAAGGCCCTATATGGTTCAATCCCATTGTCATGGGGATATCAATGCAGCTCCATGTTCAAACTGTTGAAGTTTAACCATTTTCAATGGTCAAAAAAACAAATGTGGTTAAACAGCTGATACTTATTTTTTTTTTAAAGAAGAACGTCTGAAAAACAAATAATGTTGAAACTAGAAACTTTTCATTCTATCAAAACAATTTCATACGACATAGCTCTCTTAAAATAATGATGCTGCCCTCTTCCTTAAGTCCCCCCCCCCCCCCCCCCCCCCCACCAAACCTTTAATATAGTTTATTCATTTAATATTTGGCTTTCATCACTACTTGTGTTTGTCTCTCTTCAGAAAAAAAATATTTACAAAATCAAAAAAATTTTAGCTGGAGAAGTTTTGAAATTTTGTTCATTTAAAACGGAATATTTGATATCGATATCGGACTATTGGATATCAATAATAAAAAAAAAAGAAAACTTGAAGTGTAAAATTAGTTCTTGTGCTTTTAAATGTGCACTATAACTAAATGGCATTTGTCCACAAAAAATATTTTCTTTAAAATATTCCAATAAACCTAAAAAAATGTATTTCCATATGAATTGTCATATTAATAAATTAAAAATGTTAGACAGTATGACATGCTACATGGCCTGAACAGATGTTTAATCAATGTTTAATTCTTTAATTTGACATCTAATCCAAAATAAAAAATGTAAATATATTGTAATTGAATATTGCATAAATTGAAAATACATTCTCAGTTTCTCTACAATTTGACTATAGCTGATGTCACATTATGCTGCTAACGAATGTGTTCATCTAAACACTGGTGCTTTTCTTTTTGGATTTTTAGCATTTTCTGCAACTCTAAAAGGTAATGCAAACACTCTTAGTCACTTTTATTATTCAAATTATTTATTAAGAAGAAGAAAAAAAAAATAGTGTAGCACAATAAAATCTCTCTATCTTTTTGTGTTTCTTGCAGGCCAAGAAGTGTCCCAGGCTCTGTTTTTCGGGGAAGACTTCCACATCCCCATGCCTGCAGGTAAAGCTGACGTGTCGTTCAAGCCTTCGATCGTTCCAGGACTTGAGAAGTCGCTGATGAGATCTGGTGAAGTGGTTGATCTTCGTGCCAAACTCAACACTGCTTTGACCCACCTGATCTTGGAAAATGTTGGAGAAAGTGATGAAGGAGTCTACACCATCACATCTGACCAAACCTCAGAGGATGTTCAACGCATCATACTCTATGTTAGAGGTACTGCATCATTTTCATGTCAAAATACCAAAAAATGGTTACCTCACTTTGAATAACAGCTTGCACACTAAATTGGATGCACACATTCCCATTAGAATAGCTCTGAGTGACTTCCATTATTATAGGAAGTCATGTGGTGAACAGTAAGGGAGGATTAATGACCTCCTGCAGTAATTGTAGCTCTGTCAAAGCACACTGGTTGCCTTCCGTTCTTCTGTACCTAAAGATCCTTCTTTCTCTCTACCCAACTATTGTTGGAGAATCCTACTACCCCTCCTCTATCTGATGCTGATGCTTGAGTCTGAATGCTGTAATGCTAAATAAAAGTAGGCCATAGGGCAATGTAGAGACGGAAAGTACCTAGAAACCCATGTAATGCCTAGATGACGTTGGTGCAAGGTACAGAAAAGTACTAAAAAACATATATGATGTAATTTTTAAAAAACTATACATGTGATGTTCCACCACCAATTGAAATAAGGCCTCGGAGCATGTGATCTTAACTGTAGCGTGATACTGAGGAGGAGCAAAGTGTAAGAGATAACGGTACAAACACTGGTTGGACACTGGCGATAAGAAATATGTATAAAATCCGTGTGTTGACCACTGTAAGATCAGATGACTCAGCTGAACATGTCACTTTGTTGAATTGCTCAATAAAGTTCTTCTTCTGAAACCTGGAACTCCGACTTTTAGAGCTCTTTGAAGACTAACTCCTACAAGATTTCGAAGATTGCAGACCAGAACCAGAAAGCATTTTTTAGCCACAACACTATCTAATTCTCCCATTATTAGTGGTGCTGGCTGACACTTTCCATTAATGCGGTTGTTTTCTTTCAACTGGTCAGAGTAAGGAAGAGCTCAGGAAAGGTCAAACTGAGCTGTTAATATGAGCTGTTTTATATTCTATTTATTTTTAATAAACATTAAATAAACAAAAATGTAATAATAAAACTGAAAAAAAGAATTCTGCAAATACTGCTGATTAATACTGTTTAGTCTAAATTAAGCTGTCACTCAGTAGATGCTACATAGTTTGTTTGTTTTACCAAATTTGCACTTGTTTCTTATTGTATAATTGTTTCTTACTATAATGTGGGTAATGGTATTGAAGGTTCAACTTGACACATGCAGTCAACAGGAATTGAGAAAGTGGAAAGAAATGTCTTGTCTTCTCACCATGCTGTAGAAAAGATGCAGAAGGTTACAGTACATTTTGGCTGTCAATTTTTTTTATTAATTTTATTATAAAGGATATTTAGGCTATACATTATTAACAGGCTATTGCACAAACTGTGGAATTACAAAAATGTGCAAATTTTATAATTAAAATGTGCTTTACTACAATGATTTGAATGCCAATTCAATAGGCAATATCAAAATATTGTATGATTTTGTTGGAGACAGTGGAGAATGTCTAACTGTCTACTTCTGATATGGGACAGGACATAATAATATAGACTTTAAAGGGAACAGACATTTGATCTGTTTAGAACTGGCAGTTTTTCATGTTCAATGTTATGTTAGATAATAGCTTATTTAATAGTTCTTACAACATATTTTTGACCTGCAATTCTATTCTTCTTAGAAAATGTAAAAATCTCATGGATTCCTTTTCTTTTCTCTCTCTCTCTTATTCTTTCAGATTGCTTTAATGAGGAGATTGTTTATTATGGTTCAGATTTTCACGTTTCGCTCAATGATATCTCAGACAAGGTGCGTGTGGGCTTTCGTCACAGCTCAGTGGAGGCCAATCAGACTTTACTACCGGCTGTGGAACTGTTGAATGGAACACCCAAGGAGAATTACCAGGAGCGCATCAAGATCACTTCTCAAAAGTTCACTCTGCTTGCCGTTACAGGGGCTGATGAAGGTAGTTACACCTTCAGCGATTCCAATGGGAAAGTCGAGAAGAAGATCTGCCTGAATGTTAAAGGTGAGAGCAGGAAGCACATTTTCAGGGGTTCATGGCACGACAATATTGTTTAAATAACATTAAATAACATATGAATAATATATGATCAGCTATGGAAAACCTTTTGAAGGAGAAATGTAATAGGATAATAAAGTTAAGTCTGCCAGTCCCTAAAATAAACACTGAGAAGGTGAATAGGACCACAATGTGAAGCGGAAGGGTCTTGTATCATCCTGAACGAATTAATTTTGTTCTAATAACCGATTAGCTGTACATTTTACCGCACAGTACATGGCTATAAATAAATAGAGATATTGATTTGTGGTGAAATTATTTGATTATGAGAAAACAAAGAGGCCGCGGAGTGATATGAGGTATTTGAAACTATTCTAGAAGATTGTTTCCTGGGGACAATAGTCAAATAAAAAGTGTAGTGGTCATTATAAAAAAAATATAATATAAGGCATAAAAACTGAGGTGTGAAATACAAGACTGGAGGTTGTTTTTATGGAATATACAGTCCTAAAAATAAAGCTTCAGAAAGTTTTTTTTTTGTAGTGATGCTATAGAAGAACCACTTTTTCCACTATTGGAGTGGGGAGAACTCTTCGGATTCAAAGAAATTATATTGGGGAAGTACAAAGACAGGAAGAAAGATGAATGGAATGGAGTCTGCCATTCTCTGTCTGCAGCATTTATTCCCTAAAAAATTTATGCTTTCTCCTCCCTACCGATTCTTTTTCTTCTTTCTTCTCTCTCATGACATCATCTTAGAAAATAGCTGAACACCTTGGCTTCAGTAACAGCTTTCTTTCTATCTGTGCTTCATTTTTTCTTTCTTCCAGCACATCAGATATTTGAAACCATTCCATACGGTGGCACTATGAAAGTAAACCTACACTTAGATAGCTCCTTAGCTCGCCTGGTGTACACCCCTAAGTCTGATAACCATAATTATTTGATTATGGAGAGGGGAGAGCTCACACTGCCTTCTAACCTGGATCTCGGAGGTCGCCTCTCTTTGGAGAATTCCATGTGTCTTCTGACAGATGTGAAGGCCAGTGATGCTGGAGTTTTCAGTGTGACTGACCTTCAGGGATTCCTGGTGTCTGATGTCCACCTGGAGATGGAAGGTGAGGAGATGCAAGATGACAAAGGGGAATTAAAAGTACAGTGGCTGCATTTCCTAAAAGCATTGTAAGTCTAAGTTAATCGTAGAACAATTACCACCAATGGTCTCTATGATTAACTTTGGCTTACGATGCTTTTGGAAAGCTCAGGCCAGTTAATTTAATTTTCATGCTTTGCATCTAATGGTGTATCTCTTTCTCTCTCAGCATACACGCTTCCTAAACTCTACATTGCCATCATCGCTTTGGTAGCATTATTGGTATTGCTGCTTTTGGTGTGCTTGGTGTCATGTTTGGTGAAGATACGCAGACGTGCAGCAAAGGCCAGAGCCATTGAGGAGAAAGCCCACAATGCAGGGAAAGTGGAAGGAGAGACCTTCAGAAAGGTATTTCCCACCTATCTTATCACCTATAAAAGCACCAAGGACAACACCCCCCCCCCCCCCCCCCCCCCCAAAAAAATCAAATACATAATGGCCCGAAAAAGTATGTGGACTTGGATCACACTTACTAATATTAATATTAATGTCTAATTACTATTACTTACTAATACTTAGTAATATTAATGTCATTACATTAGATACAAAATATCAAACCAAGTGGCATGTCCAAACACGTTTTATTTGGATGTATTTGTACCCAACACGTTTGAAAAGTGAATAGGATCAAAGCGAAGCGGAAAATTTACAGATTTTTCTGTGAATATTGTAGGGAACAAAAGTTCAAATACAGTTTATTACTTTTTATGTAGCTGAATAATCAATTCATATGTTGATTTCCCCAAAAGGTCTACAAACTGTGGATCTGTGACACTATCAAAACAGAATCCTGACCAGCTCAACAGAGCAACTTTAGATCAACCAATGAAATAATTTGGAGGGTGGAGCTCTCTGTTTGACCAACCAATAAAAAAAACAGGAAGATTGTTTGGGGAAACCTGATTGAAAACTTTGCAATTCCATTTGCAAGTGCTACAAAAAGGATACACCTAAACTTTGAAAATAAATAAATAATAGATATGTAAAGTACAAACATTTGCTTTGTTTTACATTCTCATTTCTGGTCTTCTACAACATGAAAGGAATAATAAAAAGTGTTTGTCTTTCTGTGTTTATATAATGGAGTATATTAGAAGCCCTTTACTCATATTTCTGCAGGTTGTGAAAGAAGCCTGTACCCGTCAGAATGAGGAAGCCCCGGCCCTGTCACAGAAAGAAGACATCACTGAGAAATCACAGAGCACTGAGGTCAGCATTAAGGTGAGCACCAGGAAGCTGAAAGACATTTTAGTCATTTGATCTATCTTTATATCTAAACCCTTAGCATTTGCTCCATATAAAATGCTGAATTGTGTTTAATGTTGTTGAACTGCTTTAATAATGCTAAGTTCTGAGTATGTTCCTCAGGGTTTGGAGGTGTCTACTAAAGAGCCAAGCCTACAAGAGAGGAACATGGAGACCAGTGACTCTGGAGTGGGCTTTAATACCACTGGGCTCCCACTTGACAGTGACACTGATGCCCCAACAATAGCCATTGCAGATTCTGATGCATTGAGTTCCTCTGCTGCCCCTGATGTCAAAGCCATTCCCAACCAAATTCCAGAGCTAAAGACTGCCCCCTCACCTCCAAAACCAGCACCAACTTCCGATCTAAAACCAGCACCTGTGGCCAAGTCGACAGCTCCTCCACCACCTTCACCTGAACCCAAACCACCAGTAACGCCATCACCTGAACCCAAACCTGCCGCTACACCTGAACCGAAAGTGACCATCTCACCACCACCTGAAACAAAACTGACCTTAAGCCCATCGCCAGAACCCAAGCAACACGTGACACCTGATCCGAAACCAACAAGTCCAGCACCCGAGGCCACATCAACTGATGTTAAACCAATTCCAAGTCCAACCCCTGAATCTCCAAAAGCATTAATGCCAACTCCTGATGCGAAACCAGCCATTACTCCAGATGCCAAACCAGCTGTTTCACCTACTCCTGAACTCACACCAGCTAAAGTTGGTACCCCTGAACAGAAACCCGCCGTAAGCCCCACACCTGATCCCAAGACTTCAGATCCTAAACCGGTTTCTCCAATCCCTGAGCCTAAACCACCAGTCTCACCGATTGTCGACTCAAAACCAACTACAAATGGTACTCCCGAATCCAAGGAGCCAAGTGCACCTTTATCTCCTGGCCTGGATGTGAAGGGCACTACCCCTCCCAAAACCCCTGATACTGGGAAAAGCTCAGTCAAAACTCCTGAGCTCATCTCCAGTGGAGGCCTCGACTCGGCTTCTCCCAATGACAGTGCACCACCTTCAAGCACTGATGGAGCTGCCACCAACTGAGATAAAAACCGTAGCCTAGTTCCTGCCTCCTCCTATATTAACCACCACAGACAATCTAGACACTTGACTTAACAAAGAAAAGCTAAAAGACGTCCTAAGGGGGTGGGTTCCTCCGTCTTTTGAGTCTCACTTTTAATACGATTAACAAGCATCAATGGAAAAATCTACTGTAAATCCACTCAGTTTACTAATATTTAATCACCCCATAAAAGGGTTCTAATACAGAGATGAAGCCCTTCAGACCTTACACCATTGGCTGATTTAATACAAAATGAGGGAGACTATCTGGGGTATTCCACGAAAGTGTACAAAGACAAATCTTCCATCACAGAAATGATACGTCACTGCATGAAGATATTGAGAAAATAAACTCTATCATCAGTTCCGTAATCCAAGATAACTGTGGTTGAATTTGGAGAAAGGCACAGAAGGACATGGGACATTAATCATTTTCATTCTTTACAAGATCATTTCTGCTCTATTTTGACAAGTCAGAGAATCTAAATTGCAGGATTAATACTGAGAAAGTGGTGAGCCAACCATCTGCTGTCTGAGGACCGGAAAGATTGAAAAACCATGTCACTTCGATGCATGCAAGTCAACATGTCCTTTTGACAAAGGGGATGAACGAGGAAATAACTGAAGTGAAGTGAAAAGCCAAAAAAAAAAAAAAAAACCTTCATAGACTAATCTGTACCTGAAAGACATTTTTGAGAATCTTCTTCTATCAGTCTTACTTAGGACTTTAGTCTCACAGATGTTCTTGTCCAGAGATGTGAGGGTTCAAATTTCCAATTCATCTAGTAACAAAAGTATTGCTGTTGAAGTCTCTTTCAGTTATTTCTGTAAGCAAGAACTTTGGACAATGGTCAAAGGCAACAGTATATATGAATACGTACAAGTTTGGTTCTTTGAGTGAGTCATGTTGAGATTGATAGATCTCAGTAGTGAGGCCGTTTCCATCATTAGCAAGTGTTCTGGAGTATTGTGCTAAAAATTAGTTGACCCTACTAATAGTACTATTTTAGCATATGGTTCCCGAAAAGGAAATATGCAAATCAGGTAATTATGCGAACACACCCCAAAATTATGCACTGAGTGCAGATTCCTATTTTGCTGCCTGGAACTGAGTGCTTGGTTGTGGAGGATGCAGCAGACTACTGCAATATGCCAATATGCTTTTACTGGCACCTTACAGCATTACTCCCACACTGTTATTCAAACTCTTGAATTGGCTAAAAAGTGTATTTGATTGCACACCATTCAAGATCATTTCATCGTTTGATGAATTGCTCCCATGGTCGAAAATGTATTGAAAATGTACCCAGACATCTCATTAAATTAATTTCTGTTTACCGCCCACTTTCCACAGACGATAATAGCGCTGACTCTGAATCTATAATGACCCTAATTTACATAAATTAGTTTGTTTATGCTGAAAAGAATGACAGTGATTGCAGGTGGTTGCAGTTTTTTTTATAACAAGTGGCTCAGTAAATTAGCCCAAGAACATCTTGTAAATCCGCTGATTCTTGTTTGGGTTAGGCTTAGCAAGTGGACATGGTTCATAAGAAGATCTAGATTGTTTCTGGTTAATCTAAAATGTTCCACAAGTAATTTTGGATTTATAGTCATATAATTGAAAGACAGTCTCACATATCAGTTTACATATATTCTAGGTGCCTCCGGTGGAGCCTGAACACCACTGCCTGTTAATGTTGTATCCGTCCAGGAACCTGCTTCTACCACACTATCTATGGGAGCTGATGTTAAATCGCAGTGAGTAGCGGATGGTAGCTAATATATGTATTAAGAACTTAAAGCATGGGCAGGTTTGAACGACTGGAGGTTTGTGGGTAGATTTTCTAACTGAAGATGATTACTACCTCACATTTAATCCTGACTAAAGAACTAAACCACTAACTAAACAACATTGTAACGTATGTCGACATTTAAAAAAAGATGGAGTTATTTTGGCAAAGCACAAGGTTTGAAATACAATCAAAGGTTTACAAATCTCAAACAGATATTTGGCAATGCCTTTGAACCTCCAAAAATGGCCTTGTTCCTTCTCAGCCATCAACAGCTGTTTTAATATCAGTGAAAGGAAATGACACTTGAAGCCAATATAGTCTTAGTGTCACATCTCATAATGTAAATATCACAAACCCTAGATGTCATAACCCTATGTGCACTGTAGCATTCAAAATGATAAATTCCATGAAAAAGCAGACCAAACCGACCATTTTGTGACAAAACAATTGATACACTGTAAGTAAATCTGAGACAGAATAGATTATGAGCACATCTAAAGCATGATTTGAGATGTTAAAGATGCACTCAGTAATTTTTGTTTGTTGCGCTAGCCGACAGTGTTCTTGAACTTACACTAACACCTGGTGGGTTGGAGGCAGAGTAATGGAAATTCAGTAGGTTTAGGTTAATCAAGGCTGACTGCAAACAGAGCATTTCTACTGTGGTATACTGTAGAAATGCTCTGTTTGCAGTCAGCCTTGATTAATTTATACAATAATTGAACGTGTCTGTTAATAGGTGGGCCTCTAAAATAAAATGAGTAGTAGGCCTTTTCTGCTAGTTATTTCAACATGGCAGCACCCATGAGGTGACCCACTCCATGTAAAATTAAACTCAAAACTACTATACATTTTTTTAACGAGCCAATTTTAAATAAAATGACTGAGTCTACCTTAAAAGTCAACTTCCTCACTCTGTTTGGAGAGAGAGAGTCGGTATTGAAGTAAGAACATCTAAGCAATATAAAAATTTGCAGAGACACACACAATGGTGTACACATGCATAATAATAACTTGCTGTCAATTGTGTATTGTGAGGTTCTGTAGTTTGCTCTACACTTTCCATTTCTTTAGTTATTCACAACCATTCACAGGCAGTCCCAATGGTTTTTATCAGCTTTTATGCAATGCAAAACCTATGAAAATAGTGTAGCGTAGCTATCATGCTCCCATCAGCTAATGCCATTGGCTGTTAAAAGTCACATACCCTTACATTCATCTCCAGCAAACTATGTCACAGTTAAGTGCATCCCAGTAATGCACATCACACAGGTTTCCAGGCTAAATCAATATTCTTCTGGTCACACAATGAATCATCACAGTGTCTTAAAGCAGAAGACCATACTTAAGATATTTGTTACCCTTCAGGACACTGCCACTGATAATAGTCTTGTATCATGACATGATTACTGTCTGTTTTTGTATTTTGTGTGTTGATGCTTGTGTTGTATGTGTGGTATTTATGATGAGAGATTATAGATGTTATTCACAATCAGCAACATCAGGAGGCCTGTATGTGTTTGTACAAGTGCATGTGAGTATGTTTGTGTGTGTCAGTGTGTTAGCAACAATCTCCATTGGATAGCTGTCATTTCAATGCAATTAGCAATGTCCCTTTTCTCCCCGGCTGGCTGGTAATTGCGGTTCTTTTTTAAGTGGTATTAAATGCAGAAGCAATTTAAAGAAGAGCACAGTGCGAGATTTATATCAGAATGGACTCCATGCTGGATAGTGGGACCTGACTATATCTGTTCTGATATCAAGATAGCCATGTACTACAGGTCATTTTGATTTAATTGATGCTCAAGACTACGCTAACTGAATAGTAATTTAGTTTATATATCGCTTTTCCCTTGCTCAAGGTGCTTTACAAAATACTGACACTAAAGTAACGGTGCATTGTCATTGCAGTCTGTCATTGCATGCTATAGTTACTCTCCCATAGTGTCTATCTGTGCTAGTGTGGTCATGCAGATTTAGGAGGTAGTGTGTAGACGTCTAAAAGAAGTACTCTGATCATCATGTATCGCATGGCTCTGCAGGTCTCTAATTGGACAATTCCATTGTGTAAAACATCCCTTCCATGGATGTCACTGAATCTGTTGCATTGTATGTTTCACCCTGTATATTTCCATTCCATTGGTTAGACCTGATTGGTCGATGACATTCTGAAGGGGATAAAAGGGGTTGTTCACTTGAAAAAGAAAATTCTCTCATTTTTTTACCTGCCATGTTAGTCTAAAGCTGTATGACTGGCTTTCTTTCAAAATATTTTTGTCCATACATTTGTCTGGGAGGTCTGTTGAGTTGTTTTGGACCCCATTGACTTTCATAACATGGACAGAAATATTCTACAAACTGTCTTCTTTTGTGCCCCACAGAAGAAAGTCATACAGGTTTGGAATGACATGCAGGTGAGCAAACTAAAGAATTTTCATTTTTGGATTAACTATGCCTTTAAATAAATACCCAGAATTCAATGGTGTGGAATTATCTCTCAAGAGTGAGGAGAATGAGTGGTGAGAATGTACAGAGCATGAGAAGTCCAAGTATCCTTGAGTGTTGTGCATTCTCCTAGTAAACTCAACGTGCAGTTGTGTCCCACAGGTGCATGAGAGGTTTCTGCCTCTCTTTTTCTCTCCTTATTCCACCTGAGTGATGCTCTACATTTTATCAGTTCCCATTCTTCCTTTTTGCACAAACACGACACATAAACATTTTGTAAAGAAGAAATACTTCCTTTATTTCATGCCTAGAAATAATAATAAAAGATTTTAAAATGTTTCTCAGTCGTTGTGTTATTTTTCCTCCTCACACCTGTGACACAACCGCTGTAAAGCACTGCACACAGCACTCTGATATGACTCTCCTGAGACTGTGAGACATTTGCACACAAAAAAAGAGTAAGAAGAAGAAGGACTTTCTGTCCTTGTAGTCAATCACACTCAATGTCCCTCAACTGTCTCTGTAGCTTTCTCTTCCCTTCTCATTGGCCTGTCACTATCAGGGTGCAGAGGGACCCTCCCTCTTGTTTTTTTCTTTTCTGCCCCTCCAACAGCACATAGTTTCCAAAGTAGTTCCCGGGCATGGCCAAATGCAACAGAAGTGTCTGGCTTATTTATAGACAGGTAATGGTAAACAGTTACAATCAATAGTCTGTCAACTATAGCACAGAAATATAATTCCTTTTTTATTATTTTTGCATTGCTTTCCATTTTATTGTGCCAGAAAATTTACTACTATACAATACATGCACAAAGTTGATTTGCACACAGTTTGTATGATAACTTGCACATCTTTTATTAATAAAGTGTATACAAATAAATCAAAATTTTGTCATTATTTACTCACCCTAATGAAATTCAATTCTCTAAACCAATTGTCGTATGTAAAGTCACTGGAATACTGGAGCCTACTCAGCATCTTGGACCAAAGGCAGAAGAACACCCTAAACAGATGGCCAGTCCATCACAGTGCTAACACACACATTCAAACTCACTCCTTTTACTGTCTCCATTTTGCATAACCATCACAGGAAAAACATGCAAACTCAATACAGTAAGGCCTCCTGGCTTAGGACTTGAATCAGGGACCTTCTTGCTATGAGGCAACAGTGCTATCCACTGAGCCACCCAAAATAAAACGCTATTATATTGTATTCCCAGGCAGTCTCCCATCCAAGTACTAAGCTCTAACCAAGCCAAACCCTGGTTAGCTTCTGAGTTTAGATGCTCATGGTTATATAGCCATAATACATTGATACAGTAGTTCAGTCAAGCTAAAAAAAAAAAGGACAAAAAAAACCTATAAATGTTGTCCATGTGTCTATGCCTCTCAAACCACATAAAGTGCCTATGATGCTGGCTGAACATCAATAAAAGCTCTTTGGTTTTCGAGAATCTCCAACATCATATCAAACCATACATTGCATTTCGTTTTGGAACAAGTAAATATATTGCCATAAATATATTGCCAAACCATATATTGCATTTCGTTTTGGAACAAGTAAATAATGACAGAATTAACAAGTGCAGTCATTCAATCCCATAATGCACCTCAATAACAAGTGTGCAACTGATGTACACTCAACAGCTAGCCACTACAGAATATTCATGCACTGTGAGCATCATGCCAAATGAATTCCTGCCTCCCAACAGAAAATGATTTAAATTCATTGTCCAAATTCACTCTCTCATGCCACTGCACTGTTTATTGTAACTTAAACAGTTGATCCAAACAAAACTACACAGCAAAAACTGCTCTAGGTAAACAAGCTGTGTCAGCAATAGGTGGAAAAACCAAACATCTATCTCCTATGTCAAACCCTCAGATTGATGGATGGAAGATGGAAAGAGGAGCGCAGTTCTTTCCTTCATCTGAGTCACATGGGTTGTAGAATGGATAGAGCGGCAAAAGAACAGTCCCCATGTAGAAGGAGAAGAGTGGCGTCATGGTGACAGCGTTGTAGAAAGACACCTCCTCATTATCACAGTCCAGGAAGATGCCGATGCGGATGGGGAGGGCGTACAAGAGCACCTGTGTGGGCTTTGGGTGGGTGCAGGCCGTGATTGAGCCATTTTTCAGGCACAGCGTCCACAGTCCGTTTAATGTGGAGGAAGAGTCCATTTCCCCACGGTGCACGTCCGCTCTGGCCACCCCCACTCGCCAGGCGGTCTTGCCCTTCACCTCCACCTCCCAGTAATGACTGCCAAAGGTGAAGCCTTCTGAGCCCATTACGCAATAGTAGTAGTGGAAGCACTTCGGGTTCCTCTCATCTGGGTTCTCCTTGGGCAGCACCTTGTCCTCCCTGTAAATCACTGACGTCCTCTCAGCAGATAAGGTCAAGAGGGGATGTGCCGTTTCAGGGTCAAAAGTCAACGTGGATATGTCTGTGTATGAAAACGAAGTAGAGTATATTGAGAATTCAGTAGTAGTAATCAGTGATATGTACAATAAACAATGTAACAAATATTACATCTATTAGCCTAAAGTGGTGGTGTTTCGTTCGTGAATGATTCAGTGTTTTAAACACTTCCATGAACTGATTTTTTGTCCTTTATGAAGCGTGTGAATGCATGTGAATGCCAACTTTCAAAGACTGACTATTGCATGAAATAGCTTTTTAGCATTTTAAAGGAGCATTTATACTACACACATTCATTTTATATATAACTTACCTTTTAAGTGTTCGCAAAGTAACTACATATTCAAAATAAGTATGGGATTTTGGACACAGCCAATGTTTTAACGAATTACCTGAATAAAGTATAACAATATCAATCATTACACAAAAACTCACCTGTCGCCACCTGGTGATGAAACCTGCACAAAAATAGTCACTAATCGTTTTTCAAAAGATTCGATTCACTGGGATGAATCAAAATTCCCACCACTTTA